>JAFMSR010000007.1:45214684-45347762 GCA_022818135.1 Saxidomus purpurata
GGTGTTGTAAACTGTTGGTCACCTGGGGGATTGTTTCAATGTTATATTTCTTCATCGTTGCTTAATAGTAAGATGAACATTATATTGTTTATTTCTTGTTTCAAGATTTTATGAGCATAGGTCATTTTATTGTATGCATCCATAATTTGATTTCAACATTTTATTTCTTCATAATTGCTTAATAGTAAGATGAACATAATTATATTATTGATTTCTTGTTTCAAGCTTTTATGAGCATAGGTCATTTTATTGTACACTTCCAAGAGAAACAAAAGAAGACATGGAAACCAACTTTTTGGGACCAAAATCTACTTGGAAGGGGGCAATGCAAGCCTGGGTGTTTCAGCCCGCTTCACCATAGCGTAGCCTGTTGTTGGAGTGTTTGGAGGACAGGGGCACTACAGTAACATTTACCAAGAACCATGAGACTGTGAGTACTAGTCTGTACCTACTGACTTATAAAAAAAATTGAAGAAAGAAGAATTAGCATTTTATAAGAAACTCTTACTAATCAATGAATTATGAAAACACTATAAATATGATAACTTTTCCAGAATATCCTATGACATTATAAAGGATGCAAAATGCTAAGAAGAGAGCTACGAACCTGAGAGTGAATGGTCAGATGAAGAGGATGACCAGTCGGACTATGATGACACAGATGATTTTGTGTTGGGAGATGACATTACATCTTACATCTACTGTATTATCACTACCTTTACATTCAACCACAAAATACTTGCTTTTAGAAAGTTTAGTACAATTTTATCTTTACATTTGTATAATCAGTATGATAATGCACAATCAATTTGTTTTTTTTTTACATGAATTTTCTTTCTTAATTTTGTTAGTGATAACGATGATGATAATACTGCTCCGCTAGTTGAAGCTGCTGAGACAGTATTGGGTTTCGATGGCAACATGTCTGATGAGGAAACTGAATCAGATGATGATGCAGCAGGAAGTTCTAGTGTGCCTAGAAACATGGTTACAGAGAGAAAATGTGTGTGCTTTGAACAAAATCAAATCAAACTTGCCAGAATCAACATCAGCTTAGTTTGCCACGTGAAAGGTTGTGCAAATATAGTTTCCATGAAGACAAAATACATATTAGGAAGTGCATTCACAGCCAATTATACACAGAATGTGAGTAGGGTACGTACTGTTATCTGCAGCTATTCTTGTAAGTGGGAATAACTATGATAAAGTTAAATTATTGCTGAACTTCCTTGGTATTGGTTTAACGGCAAGGTCATCCCACTTCAAGATCCAGACTAAGCACTGCTGTCCCATCATACATAGCAAGTTCCAAGAGACAACCAATCACAACCTTGAGAAGTATGCTGGCCAAGAAGTGGTTGTCATAGGTAGGGATTATCTTTTATATGTATGATTGATACAATAATTTCTTTTAAACAACAAAGAAATGAAATAAAAGGTACATGTACAACTCATCAAATATAATATTTATTTGACCAGATTCAATTTATCCTGGACCTTCATCTCTTTTATAAATTTAACCTTTTATGTTCTTGTTTTATTACAGTTTTCTAATAATGTTTGAAAATAAAGGAATACATGGAAAGTGAAACTGTTCTACTAGTGTGTGGTGCAATTACCTTATCTATAGGTGATCTTTTGAATGTGAATGTGTATGTTTACAACTCTGTGAATGCTTTATGAAACAGCAAATTAATGGAGTACAAGTAGTAAAGAGTGAAGGTAATTAGAAAATTTGTGGCTGTGCTAAGGTCGTTGACCAGTGTGTCTAAGTGGCATAGTGATACAGATCTTTGAACAGATTGTTCTTATGCATCTATTCCAGCTTCATGGATGTGTGAAACTGATGGCAAACCAAAACCCGAGTGCTAGCTACAAATGCTACAGTGTGTTCATTAGTAGCCATGATTACAACTTTGTTTCTTTTATTATTTCAGATGTAAATATTCAAGCTGTACATCATACTTATGTATATATTTGTAAACAAAATGTAGATTAGAAGTTTGCCTCCATATCTCTGAACCCCAAGTGCAACCAAAGGCTAGTAACCAGACAAACCCTTAATTGAAGTAACCTGCGTAATAATCATTTAATTTGAATAGGCCTTCCTGTGAGTACGCTTCATTAGCTCTTGGCCTGGTGAATTTTGAAAAGAAGATTTTTAAAATTTAAATTATAGAGACCTACATGTATGTAAAATCAAGTGACAACCCATGACGGGGTCAATGATTTGAGAAAATTTGGTAGAGATCCACCAGGCAATGCTACATGTCAAATATCTATAAGCTTATCTAAGCCTTGTGGTTTCAAAGAAGAAGATTTTTAAAGTTTTGCCTATTATTGAAAAAAATTCTTTGAACAATTTTGGTAGAGCTTCATGCAAGGAACATCCCTGCCAAGTTTCATCAACATTCGCCCAGTGGTTTCAGAGGTGATTTTGTTTGAATCAAAATGTTGACGGATGACATACGACCGACGACAGACATTCATCCATCCTAAAAGCTCATCCTGGCAAAGCCAGGTGAGCTAAAAATGTACAAAATCTTTGGCAAATTCCATAAAAGGAATGTAAACAGAGGCAACAGTCATTATTTGCTCCTGTACACTCAAAGTATTTTTTATTACAAATTTGAAACTTCTGAAATAAGATCGATTATTTCCTTCAAAAAATATATCGTATTTATTCTAAACTTTGTCAGCGTGCATAGTTACTGAGCGACGTCACAGAAGTATTGTTTGGGACACTCGGTTAATTACGTAGACTTATGTAATATTTGGAATTCTCGGCACCTGCGCAGGTATATAAAGATGCATTGTCTGAATTCCAGTCTTTCCGGTTTTGTCTGCGTGCAGCATCACCCGCGTCTCATTGTAAATTAATTGTATCTACTATAATCCTTAGCATTCTCGTTTTTAAATTTATTATTACATATCATTATTAATACTTTGTGATGCCTGGAAGAGGGAGAGGTAGGAAACGGTCAACAGGACCTGCTATTGCTGCCTGGGATACCAGCCCGAAGAGGAGGAGATCTGATCCCGTCAGATCCTCGGAGGAGGATCACCGTGAGCAAACTTACAATAATTATATTGATTTTAACGAGATTATAAAGGTATCTCAAAAAGTGCAATTACCAGATAATGATAATAGGTGTGGTGAGGATGGCAACACATCCGAAATCGAAATAATATTGATTTGTTTAACATTGTACAACCTGTCTCTTTCTCAGGCATTGAAGAGACACACTGAACAAATTGTTATGTTGTCTTGTAATAAATTTTTCATTCTACTTTTTTTGTACAGTAGATTGACAAGTAATTGCTTTTTTATCATTTGACAATTTTCCTAAAATTTCTAAAAAAATTAGGACAGGTTGGGGATAGTATTACATTTTGGAAAGATAGCTAAAATTGTTGAACAAAAGAAATGCACATTCTCCTTACTCTCACACAAAATACTAACACACATTTGTTATATAAAGATGACCTTTCCATATGGCTTTCCTTTCTAGAGCAAAAGAATGGGGTCACAGTCATAGCTGACAGTAGTTGCATATCAAATGATGATTTACAACTGTACACAGATAGTGCTGGGGGCTGCAGGGGTGGTTTTGGCATTTATTTTGCAGGTCAATGGGCTCAAGGCATTTGGCCAGAAAGATGGTTGTTTCAGGTCTGACTCTGGATATGACATTGCTCGAGCTATTCCCTGTAGTAGTGGCGGTAATGACTTGGGCCAAGCAGCTGGAAAACAAAAGGGTCCTTTTTAATATTGACAATCAAGCAGTGGTGCAAGTTATCAATTCACAAGCATGCAGGTCAGTGAAGGTACTTAACCTGGTACGTCATATGGTCTTGGTCAGACTTAAACACTGCATCTGGGTCAAAGCGCGTTACATACCTTCCAAAGCTAACATTATTGCTGATGCTCTTTCTCGTTCACAGAGGTCCAAGTTCAGGATAGCCGCACCAGATGCAGATCTGTGCCCAACAAGAATACCACCCCAAGTTTGGGAAATTTAAGCCTCATGGCTGAAGGCCTTATAAGTAACTCCATGGCCCAAAATACCAAAACAACCTATCAAAGTGGTCTCAATAAATTTTTCAATTTTCGAACAGAATATAATCTCCCTGATAACTGGCCAGTATCGGCAAATGACTTATACATGTTTATTGCCTACTTATCATGGCAAGGCTTGAAGGCATCCACGGTTTCCACTTACCTAGCTGGTTCGAGTTATGCCCATAAAATCAAAGGTCTTCCAGACCCAACCACATCCTTTCTGGTCAGTAAAGCTAAAGAGGGGCTAACCCGAGTTCAAGGAGGTCACTCAAAAGATCCAAGAGCTCCAGTAAGTATTCAACTGCTTATGGATTGAGCCCTTAACAGGTTATATAACCTGAACAAGTTGGTGTATGGCTGTTGGAGCCTGGTGTCAAGCCAAAGGTATGTATCTTGTAGAAATGTGTGTTTGTTTGTTACAAGTATTTGTTTAAGAGGTCACAAATGAACCCATTTGCGCAGAGGTGCACATTTTGGGCCCTATCTAATTTGAAATGGTCGTTCAATACAAAAGAAGCTTTAGACTGGTGGTCGCATGTACGATGATTGTTACACTATTTCAAATCAGTATTTTTTGCGCTGGTACACTATGAGAATGTATCATATATGGAAAGTGAAAGTAAAACTGCTTAAATTTTGGCAAAAGAAACTACTGTAATGCATTAAGACTGTAGGTACTGTTACGTCCCCAAAGGAGTTTGCAGTCAACAAAATAGATACCAAACTTCAACTTAATGGTCTTTTTAAATCATTGCATTGTATCACAAAATGAAAGACAGACCTTTTCCTATATGCTAACTTTTACAATGTTCTATAGTACCGTTGTGTGTATCTGAACTTGACTGTTTTATTAAAGGCTCTCTGTTCATGTCCTGTACGAGTTCACTTAACATCTGTGCCAGCTTTGACTTGTCTATCTTCTCATGAAACTTATCTCCTGCAACAATATTAAGATTTTCATTAGATCTGTTCACTACAGTGCCCCATAAACTCTTAACTCGTTCACAGCCTCACACAATCAAGTGAGGTACACATGACCTATTGTACAATGATTCAGTTTAATAGTGAGGGTACCAATTACTAAGATAGCAAAGCCTGTTTTCTTATCAAGTAAAGTGGGTTGCCACACACACAAGGTTTCCCTGTAGACTGGTAATGATTTAACTTTCCCCATTGTCGCTAATTTCCTACTTTGCTACTTTAAAAATCTCACAAAAGATTCATTTCACATATATCTACTTTTAGAGAGAATTCATCTTTGGCAAATTTAAAATTCATGAAAAAGTTTTGTCTGCTCACAAATCGTGAAATTTTCGTCACGCTTTCTTTTACAACCATAATGTTGAATTAGTCAGACTTCACTGTACATCATTTTATCCTTATTTTTTAAAAGAATATATTAAGATAACTCAACATTATGCATAAATCATTAAATGGATCAGGCTAAAAGCTTTTACATTAGCAACAACCATGACATCCTTCTCAAAGCTGCTTTTCCAAATTTTCTATCATTAGCAGTATTTTCTACAGTATGTTCATTCTATTGATCATCTTTACTCTTTGTTTTCTTGTTTGATCTAATCGTACACTTATATTTCATGCTGTGCAAATCTTAACAAAAAAAAGCGCCACAAGAGAAGCCCCAAAAGGGCCTCACAGCGGTCCCTCCAGGCCAATAAAGGCTAGACAGAATAAAACCTCCATGCATACAGAGAACATGCAACAGTTCCAACTTTAAACACTAATTACCTTACCTTGAGGTAGGGACTTGGGCTTGCAGACACATCCGCTTGAGTGCTAGACATTTGTGCCAAGTTATTTTAAAACCTCAAAGCATGATAAAGTATAGCCGGACACAAAGAGCATAATACAGGACCATTACCTATAAACACTAAGGGACCTGACCTGTGGTAGGGTGTGGGTCTTGCACGTGGCACGTCATCTGAGGCAGACATTTGTGCCAAATTATTTTAAAACCTTCAATGCAGACAAAGTACAGTCTGGACACGAAGTGTGCATATATGCATATATAGAGGAACCATACCTTCAAACTCTAAGTGACCTACCTTTGAGCTAGGAGGTGGGTCTGCGCAACAGTCGCTTGTGCTGGACATTTGTGCCAGGTTATTTTAAAACCTTAAAGCATGACAAAGTTACAGTCCCGACACGAATGGGCAGTGCATATATAGAGGAATCCATTACCTTCAAACCTAAGAGACCTTTACCTTTGAGCTAGGAGGTGGGTCTTGTAAGCAACACATCGCTGATGTGCTAGACATTTGCCAAGTTTCAATGCATGACAAAGTTACAGTCCGGACACGAATGTGTCATAATAGAGGATCCATAACCTCATACTCCAAGGGACTTTGACCTTTGAGGTAGGGATGTGGGTCTTGCGGACGCGACACGGCGTCTTGAGTGCGACATGTGTGCCAAGTTATTTTAAAATCCTTCAAGCAGACAGAGTACAGCCGGACCGGTAAGAGGGGCGACAGACGGACGGACAGATGGACGGTGCGATTTTAATATGCCACCCTTTGGGGCATAAAAAAAACATTTACATTACGGTTAAATTTTGGCCTGCCCAAGAAAGTAACTAAACTACCAAATGACAATTGAAAATCCTATTTGGCTATTAACAATTATGAAATTATGCCTGGAAAAAAAATCATACTTCATTAAACATTGCCCTCAACCTCAAATTGACTTGTATGTCAATGTTTGCTAAAGCCTAGTTAAATCTTAAAACATGGTAAACAACAATGTTTTACATCAAGTCTTACCATCCCAGTTCCAGGTTTGTAGAATCCCAGACAATCTGTTGTGTGTATTATGCTGGAACGTCTCTGCTTTCTTGACTAGATCATTTAGAACAGTTTCATCATCATCCACTGTCAATGAAAAACTAGTTTTAACTTCTTGACTGAGAAACTCTTAGTTTTCAAGTTAGTCATTCAGATATAACACACGAGTTTAACTGTATACTAAAATTAATGTACTTTCAGAAGTTCAATCTAAATAAAGTCACTGTTGTGACCTTTATAAATGATTCAAAAAGAAATATGTCATTCATTCATTCAGCATTCACATGGGTTCTGTTTAGAAGGGCATTGTAATCAGTCAGGTACATTACTTGGGTTTTTCCATAAATAAAGATTTTAATATGATCATTATCATGTACAGGGGGGGTTTTGTGTTTTTGTAACTATTATCTTGCAAGCAACAACTTAACCAACATTAAAAAGGGGTGTAAACGTACAGACGTTGTTGGATTTTGAAAATTTCAAAATTATGCACACAGTACTGTAAAGATGAGGTAGTTTGCCAGTATCTTTAACAAGAAACAGCTAGGTTTGCTAAATTTCTACAATGAAATTTTCGATGTTTCAATTTAGAACATTGCAAAATATGATAGGACTGCAAAGGGAACTAGGCTGATCATAATCTACACTGGCGGCAGAATAACTTAGTGCCAGCAGGGTAACACTGACAAAATTTTACACCTTTTCCCAGTCCAGCTGAAGATTGTCACACTGAAATGTTCCTATTTCTCTAGACCCTTTTAAAGGGCTGAAATACAGAAAGTTAGGGTGAACTAATGAATGGTACAATAATGAACTATAAAACTGGAATGCACATTAAATGTTGTGTTCATTGATATAATGTAAATTACGGCTTACCTTTAGGTGGTAATATACAATATGCAATGATATTCCGTAGAGATCGGAGAGTCATTTGACATACAGTCACTTTGGCTACAACATGTTCACTCTCTCCATTGCTATTTTCTCTGCAACAGAACATTCTAATATACTTTACTGTTATCAAACTATGATTTAAGCAAAGCATTGTCTTGAGAGCAACTAATACAGGGTCACCTGTTTTGGAATTTTGATATTTGCGATTGTAAATACAGTTTTAAATAGTCATAAATATTTTTAATGGCGACAGCATTATATACTGTCGCAAATGTCAAAATTTTTAATTCAAAACTGTGATACTGCTAACCCTATTCTAATACTCATTTCTCTGACATGTGATAACAGGCTGTTTGATTTTACAGCTATATAATATGTTACTTAACCTTTGCAAGTTTAAATGACATAACCAATCAGAATCGACGTTACAACGCTAGTGCGATAGAATAAAAGTCATGAAAGCTTGTTTCACAATCGGGGCTAGATAACCACATCGTGAAAACAAAAGTCTGATATTACAGTAAGGCTTAAATAACTTGACAGAAATTATTTATACACACACCTGTATTTGCGTTTTCTGAGTATTGGGTTATGAGATTCATTCAGAGGTTTCAGTGTGAGTTGACATTCTTCTGTCCGTAAAATAGTCAACTGCTGGGAATGTGCTAGATTTATGTCCTCTATACTTTGCTGTAATAAAGATGTTCTTATTAATCTCCAATCAAAACAGTTACATGTTACCATTAAATAGATAGAATTATAGCATCGTATCATAGTAACATGTTTAATCAATATTTCTAAGCCAATGAAAATCACCACAACAAAAAATAGTTTATTTGGGCTCTTCAAAGCAGTTACTTCCCTTTACACTGAATACCAACAGTAAATATTGTGCGGTACCGAACCCAATTTTGGTAATGGCGAACTGCGAAAGTTAAAGAAACCGCGGTGCATCGTGTACCATGATGAATCGTTACATCTCTAATTACATCAGGACTATGCATGTATATGGAAGAAATGTTTACTTTGTCTGCTATAACAGCAGGGGAATGAAGCTCATTGTCTGGTGCATCGTCCAACCATGACAGCAGCATCACATCATCAATAGTCAGTCTGTGCGATGGATCAACATGTAATAAACTGAAAAACAGAGTAGGATATTACAGCGGTTTGAGGTAAGCATCAAGTATTTTAAAATGGATTACATTTTACAATCTTTTATCTCTTGACATAGAGGCTATACATTTCATCCACACCAGTATATTCGTTCCATATAGCTGTACGGAGTCCGGCGCATTATCAACAGATGTTTCGATTTACCGGCATACACCAGCCATACATAAGATATACGCCGGCGTGGAAGAAACATACAGCCCCACTGTGTTACCTTATAATGCACTGACTCTTAAAAAAATGTGTAACCTTTCAGAGTTACTCTTCACAATGTGTTACCTGTAGACAATGTATTACCTCTGGATAAAGTTTATATTAATGTCTCGACTTTAACAATGTATAATCTCTTGACAATGATGACCTCCTTTACAACTAATCTCTTCTTTGCAGTATAGTACCTCTTTTCAAAGTATTACCTTTTAAGAGTAATACATGTACATTTTTACAATGTATGACCTCTCTACACGTATTACCTTTTTACAATGTATGACCTCTCTACACGTATTACCTTTTTACAATGTATGACCTCTCTACACGTATTACCTTTTTACAATGTATGACCTCTCTACATGTATTACCTTTTTACAATGTATGACCTCTCTACATGTATTACCTTTTTACAATGTATGACCTCTCTACATGTATTACCTTTTTACAATGTATGACCTCTCTACATGTATTACCTTTTTACAATGTATGACCTCTCTACACGTATTACCTTTTTACAATGTATGACCTCTCTACACGTATTACCTTTTTACAAGCTGCTTAGCACTATCTGATACATGGCACCATTCATCTTCTGGAAAGTCAAACTCTCCAGACAGAATTTTCCGTCTCATCTCCATGGTGATCTGTCTACTTGGTGTCTCGGAGTAGAATGGGGGATAACCACATAGCATTATGTATAATATAACTCCTAGACTCCACATGTCGCAGGACTGAAACACAAAAAATGAAACCGCTTGATAACCCATACCCTGCTTAATTTCTAAGGCCAAAAAATAAAAAATCTGTGTTTCCAGTCTTCCGACTGACCTTTACTGCTTACTGCCGATCTCAAACTTCTTTTATGAGAAAATGATAAAAAACACAACTATTCAAATGTTTTCAAAGCAAAAGATGCAAAATAAAAGCAAAGAATTTTTTTAAAAACCTGCCGACCGACCAACCGACGGACCGACCAACCTTAATTCTCTTGACAAAGAGACAAGAAACAAACATATTTTTATTTTCCAAAGCTGGACCTGTTCATCTTTCATTCTGGACGATATCATTAACTGTTCACTGGGGTGCTCAGTGGAAACTTACTCACTGGACAGTTAATGTGCAGATCATGATTATACAATGTGCAAGCTGGTCATGATCTACAATGGTTAAAAATGTGAAATCACTCGAAAAAGTAAAAACAGTTGACCATATTCTACAGTTGAAAGGGAAGTGAGCTTGAGTAAAAACTGTGCCAGTCAGCTGTAATACATGTAAAGACCTTACAGTTATACCTGTTTACCATTTTTATCAAACCAAAGTACAGTACAAGTCTCTCTTAAAATTATGCTAATGTTAGGTAGAAGGGTAAACTGATAGATTTTATGTCTTAAAATGTACTGTATAAAGTTATGTACATGTACACATAATATAACTGTAATCTGCCAGCTTTTCTTATTTCAACTCTTAATTCATACTAGTTTTTTCTCAATTGTGAAACAAGTTCTTACAACGTAGATTAATTGCTCACGAGACTCATTCCAGATGAAATCAACATTGAAGAGGGAAGCATAGGCAATGTGGAATTATCTGTGTCTTGCCCGAAGACACAATCTCTACCTGGGCACCACTGGACCAAACCCCAGACCTTCCGATCCTGAGACGAACTCCCTACCACTGCACCAAGACAGTTCACTCTTCAACTTGGATATTTTTCCAAAGTACAATGTATAGCTAACAATATATTTAGCAAAAAGATTTAATATTTCTGCAAAAATCATATTTATTAAATGATTTTGATGTTGGAATAACTTTTCAAGAGGCGACAAAGATGAAATACCTTATCATATGTATATGGTTTAGATGTTGGGATAATCCCTCGTTTTAATCTGGACTGATGTCTGTGTGCTTCCAGAACCTGTAAAAAATAATGTTACCATGACAACTCCAAGACTTGGTGCAAAACAGACACTGAAATCTAATTGTAGTCAAGTTTGTTGTTCACATGAATTAAATGAATACAAAAACAAGTGCCCCTTTAAATGAATAAAGTCACCAACAACTAATGGGGTCTTGGCAAGTTTACCCTGGGAGATATTCCACGGTCGATCAGGACTATAAAGAATCTAATTAACAAAAAAACAGCTACAACTGAAACTTCATTAAAAATTTTCGCAGTGTTCATACTTCATAGGCATATTGTAACTATAAAAAGAATAGCTGCCATATACTGGTCAGTCCGGTTAGCTCAATCAGGTAGAGCACGAGACTTGTAATCTCAGGGTAGCAGGTTCGATTCCCAGGGCTGACCAACTAAAATTACTAACAGTCTTTCGGATGAGACTAAAACCGAGGTCCCATGTATGGGTGCTATACACCTGGCCTGTATAAGAACCAAGAGTGTCTCTGGAATTGGGACGCTTTCTGTATCTTGCACTATCCTCCGAAACCTAAAATAACAAACCTCTTCCATTTGTCTTCTGGGGGCGTTGGTCATATGGGAAACCACTATTGGTCAACCCCCTTAGGAAGACTACCAATAAGTTACAATGTACCCTAGGCACAACAAGCATTCTCTTGTTACTGATCAAAAACTGTTTTTATTGTCAGAAAATCCCTGTAATCTTGACCTATGACACTATGACCCTTTAGCTTAAAGACATTACAGACCATTCTGATGGTCCAATCAGCCTACCAACTTTGATAAAATTACATAGAAAATGTAATCACTGATTAATCTACATCAAGGTGTAGGGTAATCATGGTCTTCCCAGGTAAACAAAGATAAGCATTCTATAAGGGTTAAAAGAAAGACAAAATCTGTAGTGAGTTATCCACACAGTTTTGTTACCTGAGGTGCAACATAATATGGTGTAAAGTAGGGAGTCTGTAAGTTTCCATCATCCACTTTTGCAAAACCAAAATCTGACAGTTTTAATTCTGCTTCCTGAAACAACATTATTATAATGGATAATTATTAAGTTAGGCATTATAAACATCAAATGTCATCACGAACCTTTATGCACATATGTATATATAAGTCTGTGATGCCATGTATCCAACAATACACTGAAATTTGAAAATATCTTGGAAATGGCTTAATTAATAAACAATAAATCCCTTACTGTGAATTAACAGGTGTTAAATGACTGTTACAGAACTTTGACATACTGTTCATGCAGTGATGTAATTATAAGCATTTGACTGACTAACAGTGATTTAGTAAGCATTAGATAATTAAATTAGTTATTTTCTATGATTTTATCTTTAATAAAGACAATGTGAATACTTATCATTAAATACAGGATATACAATGCAAGTTTTACAGATTGCTTGAAAATTCTTGACAATGGAACATACGTTAAAAGTGAAAATCAATGGTTAAAGGTCCAAAGGAAAGAAGCTTGAGATTATATTCTGGTATCCCAGACTACTTTTGGAAACCTATGGCACAGATATGACATTACCTCTGAGTTATCCGTCAGCAATATATTCTCTGGTTTCAGGTCCCTGTGAGCTATATTTAGACTGTGACAATGTCTGACAGCTTCTGCGATCTGACAAGTAAAAGAAAAAAACAGTTTCCCCATTAGAAAAATATCTACTCTACTTGCACATGAATAACGACTCCATACCAAAACAAAGGAAATGTGACTATGCCAGAAGAACTTTTAAGAAGTGCTCAAAAGCCAGTAGCCTTTGCAGTTTTTGTTGTTGTTAACACTTAAATCATCAAATACTTGATTGATTCTATTCATAACATCTGGAATTTTGTTTGTTTATGTAACTTGTGCCCTGCAATACATGTATTTCATTTGCTATTGTCATTTGATTATTCAAGATGATTTTTCTAATAACCTTTTGATTGAAGTAAGGAGTTCAGTGACCCTGCAAACAAGTGAATACAAGAACTTAAAACATTGAAAATTCTACTTGTTATAATTCATAAGAATCAAATTTAACTCATAATAACTAAATAATGGCACATGAAGGACATCTAAATTTTATATATTCAAGTAAAGTTTAACTGTTATAGAAGTTCTTATCAACTTCACACTGTACCGGTACTACAATGTATTTTACAAAGCTGTAACATACTCTTCATGCAGTGAAATCCAAATAGCATAAATGACGTGTAAACCAAATTTTAACAGAATTTCCCTTACACAATAAACTTCACTCCAATAAATTCTTCAAGTGTTGAACTTCACCGATTTTGAGGCACTAAAATCCAATTTCTTTTACCTAGTTTTCATGAACAAATGGGCAATTTTCAACCAATTTTCCATGTATTTTAATATGAACTTTAACCTTCTTTTTACTTTCCTCTGTCCCATACCTACCTTGGTTGGATTCAAAATTCAATTAATACCCGTAAAAGAAAATGCCCATTCAGTAAATATCTTACCTTCTTGAAGTATCTCGCTGCCTTTCTTTCTGTAAACCTTTTTTGTTTACTGATTCTGTCAAATAACTCCCCTCCTTCCATTATCTCTAGCACCATTAACAGAAAGGGCCTGCAAAACAAGCAGACACACATAGAAAGCTGTGTACTTCAAAATCTAAGTTTAGTATAATTATACTAATTCATTTTCGTTCGAGTGTGAAGGAAGCTTGCAGCTCATCGAGTCACTCTCGACAAGTCTGTTTCCTGGAAAAACCAGTACTGGTGTCATACGAGATATGAACGTAACCCCTGTGAGGCCCAAACCTGCAAGACAGACACCTTTACCTCTATACCACTGTTACCCTTTAAAAGTCTTTGCATCATCATATTTAAATTTTTTAATAGGTGAATACTCTAACCAGATGTTGTAGTATTTAACAAAGAAGTGGGCAGATTTTGCCCATCTATGCGTAGAAGAAAAGGCACAATTTTATCCAAGTGGCTTTTTTGCAAGGTTGTGTACCTAAAGGTGACTTAATAACTAATTAAGTTGAGCTAAATCAACAGTTTAGGTATGCTGAAGAGAATCTTTGTTTAGTTTAAACTAAGGTATGAGGAATGTTGGCAGTCACTCCCATTCCTAAATGCAGGTGTCTTTTCTAGCAACTTTCTATGCTTGACTGAACAGACTGAACTAAATAAATATAATAAGCTATTTAAGTTAAGATCTGTAATATAACAGAATATAAATCATACTTTGGTTTGTCCTCTCCAGGGAACTGTAGATCATTTGCATATACATCGTGAACCTTGACTATATTTGCATGTGCGCTGCACATGAAATGTATATTGACCTCAGTCTGTGACTTTGGGTTCTCAGGTAAGCACTTCAGAGCATACCGTCTTCCAGTCTTCAACTTCTTGCATGGCCTGTAAACAGACACATAAATGAAGTTAGGCAAAAAAAATAAAACTTTAAAGTGTGTTGAGGGTCTCCTTGCCAAAAATTTTTATAACAATTAATGGTAGGTTGGCAGGTGTTTTTTTATAAATAGTTTATATATTTTGCCCTTTTTTGGGGCTCTACAACACTTGAAAATTAGTCTTTTTGATCATTTACTTATCAAAAAGATTTAAGAACTGTAGTAAAAAGTTTACAGCAATTTATAATGGAACCTTTTTGTTTGATGATAAGTCCTAAAATATGTTAATTTCAAACAGTTCATCCCCAAAATTGGGGAGTGAGCAGCTGTAAGTTAAAACAAACCTGACTGGTCCACTGATTCCTGTTCCCAATTTCTGGCCCCAGTCTACAGTGTAATCTTGAAGTATTGAGTGAGTCTGAAAGTAAAAAGAATAAATAGACTCACAGTGTTTCATTTCTTTTATGTTATCAAATTTGTCTTTTGTTCACTCACATGGCGTACATTTTGCTTAAAGCTAAATACTTCTAACATAGAAAAAAATAAACAGGAACGAGCATTAAGATTTGTTTACAAGGATTATTCTGTTAATTTATTCAAGTTCTTATAATTATGTGACGTCACTCCATGAAGGCACATACGAACAATGGTGACTGAAACTTTTAAAATATGGTGCCACTTCTACTGTCTGATCTTTTAATCAGAAAAGCTACCAAATATAATTTCAGATATTGGTACCTCAAGTCATTACCACAACATTGTGGTAAAAATTCATATAAATTGCATCACCTATGCTTTAGAAATCATTATCTGATACAACAAAACAATTAACAAACGTCAGTTAGTTCAAAAAGTTCTCAGATGTCTTTTTTGGGTCAAAATTAATATTGTATTCTCGGCTTCGCCATGACATCATACTAACCAGTTAACCAATCCGATTCTAAGGTCGCGTTCATTTCTTAATTCCGTAAAAGGTGAAAACTTGGTTTTTACCGTTGACTCATATGCAAGTTTAAATTCATTTTAAAGGAAACAAGCTTTTTAGAACACAGAATTATTATAAAAAACAATCTGATAGTTTCAAGGTAATGAAGATCGTCTTCTTTCATTTCTAATCTTGGTTATTGTATTACTCAAAGTTAAAAAATGCATAGAGACCAGCGATAACAACCCAGGAATCACCTTTCCTGAATGTAAATAATTTATCAGTACCCTGATGTGCGAAGCCGAAAATTAGATATTTCGCTGTACTCTTGCCGACTGAAAATGAAGCTTATCTTATGATAATTCCTTATTATTCTACTATATACTCTAGTCTCGTACTTGAACTTCAAGCACAAACCCATTTGGCCATGGCATTTCCATCTGAATACAATTTGCAAAAAAAATCTTCTTCCTCTCTCAATATTGTACCTGAAAACTTGGTGTATAATCGTATAGGCGCATGGCGGTAAAATAAACGTCTATATACAGGTGCTCATTTAAAATTTACATTAACAGTGCATTTAAAAACGTCTGGAAGGCATCTATCGTAACTGGACCGCCTGCAACTCCCTCTTGAAGCTGTCGATAGTTGAGCAGCTTACTACCGACTGGGGGAGGCTGTTCCAGATTCTGAAAGTGTCAGGAAAGTATGATTTCTGGTAGCATATGGCACGAGATAGGCGAGTCCATGGCCTCTCACAGATGTGATTGGTACGAGAAATGTTATAGGGACGTCAACCAGATTATATACAATGCGATACATCATCGTTGCCTTTGCTTTGGCTCTGCGCTCTTGAAGTGACGGCCACTGGAGCTGATGTAGCATCTGTGTAACACTGGAGGTTCTCCTGTAGGAATTAGTGGTTTCGTCGACCCCCCGTTTCGTCACTAAGGATTTATGTTGCCAGTACGTCATCAAGGTTTTGTATAAGATAAATATAACAATAGGATTTCACACCTACTTAAAGGTTATTGCTCAAATGATAAATCAAAGTTCACACAGTTAAATGGGAATACCATTTTCATTTACTGCACAAAATTTGATAAAAAAATGTATTTCATTTATCTGTTTAAAATTTGATTTTACATCTTAATAATTATTAATAAAAAATAAACAATGTACCTGACTCATCGAATTAAGATTTAAATAATTATTTGTCTTTTTTTTTTCGATATAAAATTATTGATTAGGTCGGCATGACGTCACTTCCGTAGTTACCAATTATCCGCCATATTGCCGAGGTGAAAACAAGCACCTGGCAACCGTACAGTTTAAATAGGGAGTAAGCTTTAAGAGTCTTAATTTTTTTATAGGTCAATCACACTCAGATCTCATTGGTCGCCGTGACGGGCCTACTCTTTGGCAACCAATCAAATTCAACCTTTGGCTATACTGGCTGGAAATTGCAGTCAGGTAAATTTCTCCTATTTTTTGGCTTCAAAATTTTGTCTTTTAGGCATGACGGGAGACATGACGGGAGACATGACGGGGTCTCATCCCAATACTAAGCTAACATACATGCTCTTTGGGACGGACCTTGATAAAATTCTCATCAAATCAGAGTCTTAATTTTCGGCCAAGACAAAGTTTGAACGTTAAAAAAACATTTCATATATATGTTTACTTATTTCAATGTCTGAGCGATGATTATGTCAGATTTTTCTTTTAAAAAATTCTTTAAAAAAAAGTTTAATGACGTTCCGTGAAATATCATGCACGACAAGAAAAGGCAGAAAATGTATTTTTAAATTCGGCCTATGTACAATGATCTATATATTTTAATTATTTTCTTTAAGTTTCCCGTGAAATATCATGCACGACAAGAAAAGGCAGAAAATGTATTTTTAATTCGGCCTATGTACAATGATCTATATATTTTAATTATTTTCTTTAAGTTTCTTATATTAAAGCGACTGCACTCCAGATGGACAAGTTACGATAAAAAAGAAAATTTTCAATTTCAAGAAAACAATTGTCATTACTGTATCAGGGGCATTGTATTATGATAACGTGA
Source organism: Saxidomus purpurata (assembly GCA_022818135.1). Classification (NCBI taxonomy): domain Eukaryota; kingdom Metazoa; phylum Mollusca; class Bivalvia; order Venerida; family Veneridae; genus Saxidomus; species Saxidomus purpurata. The sequence continues at coordinate 45,232,135 of JAFMSR010000007.1, forward strand.
CAAGTTTTCTAACAAAAGAAACAATTAAAATGTGTTGTTTTGCTTACTTTTATTGTAGAAAATATCACCCGTGACTAACGGGGTGGGCTCTTTCGTATATCAATATTTTTAACTCGCATCAAATCAGCTGACTCCGTAGTGTAGTAGGTTAAGCCCCTGTAAATTTTTGTAAGCGCAAAGATCCGAGTTCAAAACCTGGCTCGGGTAAAAAAAATTTCTACCTTTATTTTTAGCTCTTACACAAAGAAAATAATCTTGATGTTGACAAATTGAATATATATTGATTTTACCAAAAAATTAAAATTTAATAAGAATTTGGAGTGCAGTCGCTTTAAGATAAATAATTTATTTGATACAAACTTGTCATAATTTGATATAGATTTTCCCAAGTGCACAACTTTTCTCGTATAGGTCTAACTAAAATCAGATCGAAACACATTATTATACGAGAATGTTAGGTTGAAACTTTTGTCACAAAAATGTGTTTTATTACAGGACCGTATGATATTATTAAATACACAGATTTGTTTTTTTAGATCTAGTCTTTAAAGGGCTGGCATTTCAATTCAAAATAATTTCAAAAAATTACGTAATTAAAGTAGAGGCCCTATATTGAATCAATGTGAAACAGATACTAAAAGTCACTTACATGTTGCGGAGCACTGATAGCTTATCCCTAAAATCCATTCAATAAAATAAAATAACACAAACAATATCTCATTTTAAAACGTTGCCATGGTTAATAATTACCATACAATTAACCATTGATGGAATTTATGTGGATCTAGCCCAAGGCATAAGTCACAACAAAGGATATGCGATATGATTTGTTGTTAATTGGCGACCCCATGCCAGTAATCTAACTTGTCACACATCATTGCATATTGCACACTGGTCAATTGCATTTGATAATTACATAACAATTTGCAGAGTGCCCAGTCTAAATTACGCAACTTTTTTTATTGTCAACGATCGATCTAACATATGAATTTATTTATCATGTGACAATAACGAACCATATATTTAATGAATGATAGACCTAATTTAACGTTTATACACGAGTTACATTTATAATGTATGATCAAGTCTGCATTTAAATATTATTTAATCATCTTACATATAGATCTATATAACTTGGTAAAAAATAATTCCGCAAATGAAAGTTTCAAGCAACCTTACAAATATTCAGAAAATACTTATTTTTGGCTGTTGATGACAAATTTCATGTACTCCGATTAAGTGAAATTAGACACGTACATGTATTTAGGTAGATATCGTGATTTCAATTATAATGAGTTTTTAATATATTTACGTCAACATTTTGTTTACAACTAATAAAATCGAGAAAACTATTTTGATTTATGATCTTAAAGTAGACCGCTCTAATACTAGATTCTAATTCTTAAATATACCCACAAGAAAAAGTTTCATGACAAACCTTCGATAACATGCTTGTGAATTTCTACCTCATTTTAGAAATGTAATTAAATGGAGCATTTGTGTTCTTATTTTTGGAGGCAAGTTTTAATCGTCAAAGGAAAAAATATCGTCCATAACTGAATCATTTGTAATTAGTCATGTGCATGCGTAGATCTAGATCGTTTCGATACATTTCTTACACATTTAAGAATGAAAAATATCTTTTCCTTTTGATAGAAACAAACAGAAACAGAAGTCGGTGTCATTTGCATATAAAAAACTCGTCATAACTGCTGCATTTTTATACTTTAATCAAATAGTTTTATAACATTACACGGACTTCGCCCATCCTATTAACAAGATGGCGGTTGTTTTCACCTCGGACAGCGTTGCTATGCCTGAGCAGGTGCGCGCAACGGTAAATGCCCGGATGTCCGACCTGATCAATAATGGCTGTAGTGTGTGTTTGTTATTTATAGTTTGATTAGTGTGTTATTTTTGTCATTTTCCGAATAAAAGTTTTATAACTTGTTTTGTATATTTTGACACTAAAACTCCCTTAACTCAATCCATTTAAACTGATTTATGTGACTGATAATAGTCAACTAATTACTTAATTTGGGTGAAAAAAGGTGTTCATAATACCCTGATGCATCCTATAATTACGTGTAACGACAACTTTAATTGGTTTGTTTTATCCCATTTATGTCAAACTAACAATTAGATATACAATTAAATAAGAATGACGAAACCACAACCTCTTTTGTATACAAAACCCATGGTGACGAACCGGGAGGTTGACGAAAACACTACCACCCCTCCTGTAGTCTGAGAAGACCATTATTGCCGTTCTACGCTGCACCATTTCCAGTTTCTAGTATATGATGATGATGAATATGCAAAAAAAATCTAAATATTTGGAGTTCACCAGTGTTCAAATCCTACAGAAGTTTGCATGTGGGCGGAAAATTATCTTTGCCAAAGCGTGAGAATCGTGGAAATGTTCACATGTCTGATTGTCTGGAAAAATATGACAGTTTGGTGAATTATTTTGATATGCTTTATATTTTCAGACAAGTTTACTTTAATTTTTGGTGCATGCCTTCCTCCTTCAGCCATTTTTGTAGTTTCAGTTTCATATCGTCACGCAATTTTCATAGGACTAATTTTTCATGACGATTCTACATCAGCACCGTTTTGGGTTAAGTCTAAATTATTGACTGCATGCCAGATGTACCGCACGGGCGCTAGCAGGGTCATAATGTAAAATTATCCTTTAAAGAAAACATCTGTTATGTCTTACCAGTCACATGCTTACAGAAAAAACATGTAAGATTAAAATAAAATTCTATGTAAAAAAATCGTTTCATATTATTTCAATAATTTATTCGGTTATTATTTTCATTTGGAACAGGGTCCGTATATTACATCAAGGTCTTTCAAATAGTAAGAAAGACCTTGATTACATGGAAACATGAGTTACTTAACTACTTGTAAGATTACTTTTAGCGCTTAACTCAGAGGACTCGTTAGGTCAGTCTTGAGAAGAAACGTCACTGGAACCAGCGGCTTCTTTTAAAGTAGAAACTTAATTCCGATAAAATTGTTAAGGGTAAAAAAATATAGAATCGGTTGGCAGATTGCAAATGGAACTTTTTTGCATTATGTTGAAGTCTTAGAATAAAAGCAAAATGTACAAACATATTTATACTAGAATACCTTTGTATGCGGATATTAATACAGAAGAGTAAAACACATTGGCAACAGTATTAAAACGTCACACAAATTTACAGAAATCCAAAAATCGTACAACATATAGTTCATTTAGCATAATGTGACAGTGGCGCGGCAAAAATGATTTTGTGTAAATAAATTGGATAGTGTAATGATTATAGCTTTTAGGTTCCCTCTTTCAGTCATATTTAAAGAAAGATTACTAAAGTTCAACGATTATTTGTATCTTTGCCATATTTCTTATACAATGTAAATGACCAAAGGAAAGTAAATAACGAAAAACGTTAATTTCCCTCTCTATAACATGTATTGCGATCCTTGTAACAATTTTTATGGTTCATGTCGGGCTAGTCGTATTAATTCAACAATTGATCATTTGGGTTTAACAAACGTAAGAAATAATTTTGATGAAAACATTAATTATTTAAAAAAAAAATTTTAAAAATTCCCCGGGAAAAAAAAATAAAAATTTTTTTTTTTTTAAAAATAATTAATTATTCATCCATGTTCAAACAGAATCAAAGATCCGTACATTCAAGACTAGTTTGCCTCGATTAATTATATGCTTAATTAAAGCTGCTCGCTCTCAGTTACCGCCGAAAAAAATATTAAAAAAAAATGACATTCTTATTCATAAATATAAAACTAAAGGCTTGAATGAAAAAATAAGCAAAAATCTAGGTAGCATTTGCAGACGCTTTTGAATTTGGTAGCGTATTGTTCGCAATTTAGAGATGTACGTGACATGAATTTATACTGGAGCCTTTTTATATCACCATATGTTCTAAAATACGTTATTTACATACAGTTTGAAGAACTTTATTTTTTTACCAAAATCTGAGAGCGAGCAGCTTTAAACTCGAATATTGTTACAAATACAAGAATACGTTTTGTTTAGAAAATTATCTTAAAAGGATACCAAATGATGAATTGAGAAAATGTTTGACGTCAATAAAACTATCCAGTCATAAATTAGAGATTGAAGTAGGAAGGTATACTGGTACTGATATAAATATAAGTGAATTATACATAAACACTTTTACTCTGATTTGTTTATACATACCATCATCTTACCTAGGCGAACAATGTGACATTTTAGAACTTACATGTGCATACACTTGTCATGTTAAGTAAGGCGCTTTGAAATACTTTGATTGTCAGATTCTTACTCGAAAGCGAAATATAAGAAAAATTATCAATGTATTATTTGCCCTAACTTTACAAAATGCATGTAACTCTTAGCAGTACATCATAATTATATAAACAAAGAACCTTATGAAATTGATTAAAATTTCAGACAGTGTAACACATCGTCTCATTAATATATGAACGCCGTAAGTCGGTTGTTGGTACCGTTGTAATCGTTTCATCAAGCTCTTTGTGATGACGTAGTCTGTTTTATTATGGATCTAATATAACTCGGTTAAAAGCTAATTCCATAGAGTTAACCCGTCATTGAAATTTAAAACTGCAAAATCGATTTTCTCAAAACTAAAAAAAAATAGACTTGTGGGTTTCTGGAAAAGGCGACGACATACAGATAAAAGACTTCAAAAGATTTTCAAGATTAAATGCGTGTTTAAACTGCATAACTATTCTATAACAGCAGCAAATGCTGTTCTTATGTGGGAATAACCAACCCAATTCAGCCCTACTGAGCTGGTTGTGATTTAGGGGTCGAAACGTCCCCTTTTATTTAATTGCATACATAATAACAATTCATTCACATATCACCAGGGTCACGGAAAATTCCCGGATAGGTCAACGGGTTGGCGTAAATCGGCGTTTTTCCTTATTTTTCCTTATGAAATGTTCACACCTTTGGCCAAAGTGGGTCATGTCATATATCAAAATGTCGGGCTCGGCAAGCACTTTAACATTTACTTGGAAGACAACTACTCCTTGCATACCAGATCGGGATATCTGCAGTTTTCACCAGTGCTTGGAAACCAGATCGGGATATCTGAAATTTTTACAAGTGCTTGAAAACCAGACCGGGATATCTGCAGTTTTTACCAGTGCTTGAAAACCAGACCGGGATAAAAACCTTGAAAACCAAATACGGATATCTGAAGTTTTTACCAGTGCTTGGAAATCAGATCGAGATATCTGCAATTTTTACCAGTGCTTGAAAACTAGACCGGGATATCTGCAGTTTTTACCAGTGCTTGAAAACCAGACCGGGATTTCTGAAATTTTAACCAGTGCTTGAAAACCTGATAAGGATATCTGCAGATTTTACCAGTCCTTGAAAACCAGATCGGGATATCTGCAGTTTATACCAGTGCTTGAAAACCAGATCGGGATATCTGCAGTTTTTACCAGTGCTTGAAAACCAGATCGTGATATCTGCAGTTTTTACCAGTGCTTGAAAAGCAGATCGTGATATCTGCAGTTTTTACCAGTGCTTGAAAACCAGATCGTGATATCTTCAGTTTTTATCAGTGCATGTAAACTAGATTAGGCTGATATCTGCAGTTCTTAAAGAGTGCTAGAAAATCTCATGTTACACCGTTCCGAGTGAGATGACGCTCTCGAATTACTTGTGATGTAAAGTTATAAATATTCTGACGCCATTTTCACAGATACAACATCTGAATATTGTTTCTATTATTTGATGTTTCAAGATTTCCATAAGTTTGCATTTAGAAAGATATTTTAAGGCAGTATGTAAGAAAACGTTTGTACCATGAGACAATTGGTTCGGATGGAAATATCCGTCAACTCTAGTAAATGTTCGCATGCTGATGGAAGAACCTTACTGATCCGCCCCAATACCGCGCCCTTCGCAATCAAAATGACTGGGCTGGCGGCGGGTTTATAAGCGGTTGAAGAATACCATTTACAAGGCATATGGATAAACGGATTTTCATGTTAAATCTTATAAGCAACGTCATTGCATTGGCTTCGTTCGCTTTTACATCATAAATTTAATCGTGTATTAATGTGAGCACAAGACTTTAACCACAGGAAACAGGCTAAAATTATGAAAAACGTGATAAGTAACTCCATGCGTTTAGTTTTTTCAAATAAGGCCCTGTATCTTTAATTTCCGTCAGGTATGTGTATTTCGAGTTCTGCCTGGTTACCTTGCGTAACGCAGGTGCTGTGTATGGATGGAACTGTAACCCAACTTGTGATTCAACTCTCTCTCACTACTCCACATCACACCTTACGGCAGCGCACCATTTTCTAAGTGGGTCGGGTGCATGTTTTTTATGCTCCCGAAGGGTGGCATATTAAAATCGCACCGTCCGTCCGTACGTCCGTCCGTCTGTGCGTCCCCACTTACAAATTTGTGTCCGGACTGTAACTCTGTCATGCATTGTAGGATTTTAAAATAACTTGGCACAAATGTCTAGCACATCAGGACGACGTGTCGCGTGCAAGACCCACGTCCCTAGCTCAAAGGTCGAGGTCATACTTAGAGTTTGAAGGTAATTAATTCCTCTATATATGCACACATTCGTGTCCGGACTGTAACTTTGTCATGCATTGAAGGATTTTAAAATAACTTGGCACAGATGTCTAGCACATTAAGACGACGTGTCGCGTGCAAGACTCACGTCCCTAGCTCAAAGGCCAAGGTCATACTTAGAGTTTGAAGGCAATGTATTCCTCTATAAATGCATATATGCACACATTCGTGTCCGGACTGTTACTTTGGCATGCATTAAAGGATTTTAAAATAACTTGGCACAAATGTCTAGCACATCAAGACGACGTGTCGCGTGCAAGGCCCACGTCCCTAGTTCAAAGGTCAAGGTCATACTTAGAGTTTGAAGGTAATGGATTCCTCTATATATGCATATATGCACACGTTCGTGTCCGGACTGTAACTTTATCATGCTTTGAAGGATTTTAAAATAACTTGGCACAAATGTCTAGCACATCAAGCGGATGTGTCGCGTGCAAAACCCAAGTCCCTACCTCAAAGGTCAAGGTCACACTTAGTGTTTAAAGTAATGGAATACTGTATGCATGGTTACTCGTTCATGCATGGAAGGATTTTAAAATTACCTAGCACATTTATTGAGCACATGGAGAGGACACAGACTGTGAGGCACTTCTTTCGGGGGCATTCGTCACTTGTGAAGGACAGCTCTTGTTTATTATTTTTTCCTTTCATATCAAATGTGTTTCATGTGGTTGGAATGTCATGCCTCTTTAGAAAAAAGAATGAAAACTAAAAATCATGCACCCCACCACTAAAGAACATGATAATAAGCTTAACTACTCTTCTGAACTTCGTACAATGCAACATTCTTCTGAGATGTCGTTACAGCATGTTTTTTTTATTTTCCACTATTTTCGAAAACGTAGCGACAATTTCAATTACTCCGCCTTAGCTTGGATTCAATCCCGGATTGAAACTAGACTTGTTCAATCTAGGTTTCAAACAAGGCAAGCCACAGAAATAAAATTGGCCATACACTCTAAGGCTGTTTAGCATTGTGAACTTTTGTTAGAATATGCTTGGATAGCATTGTGTGTACAACCGGGGGGGGGGGTGTGTGTGTGTGTTTTGGTGGTGTGTTTTTTTGGGTGTTGGGGGGTTTTTTTTGGGACACTTAACGTTTTTGGTACGGGATTCCGAATGATAATGTTTTTGTGTTACAACCCTACGAAGAATAAGTACGCCCTTGATGAACCGTGGTAAAATCATGCCGATCGAGGTGGGGGAAAGGGGTTGGGGCTGGGGATGGGGGGGGGGGGGTTGGACAAGGCAATAGGGGATCACTTCCTACACTCCATGTGTCAGTGATAACAAGAGAAACATAATACATGTACAGGGAAAATATATCTACATATAATTTACTTATGTCTGTAAATAGGTGGTCATGTTTGAGTACACTGTTTAGCAGGCTGATGAAATTGCCAAAAATGTCTTTTCTTGACAATTCGTAACAATTCTGTACTTTTAAACTCTTTTTCAGATGTTTTTATCATACTTGACTTGTTAACGCCTTTTCGAAGTGAAGAAAATCATTTTTGAATAAGCTGATTTTCGAAAGCCCGATTGGGCAATTTCATCAGCCTGTTTAGTACAAATTCCTGCCATATTGCAATATGTATCCAATAACAGCACAAAAATAATCAAAGCGCTGAAGAGCTGGATTTGTTTGTGTATTCAAAATATGTGTCCTTTGTTTTGTTGTGACGGCTATTTCAGTCTGTAATCTTCATTAGTGAAGGCTATACCAGTTGGTAATAAGATATGAACAGAATGCAACAGTTATAAATCGTATTTTGGATCGAATTGTCTCTGTTTCTATTACCGGTACATATAGACAGCAGGTATTTTCACTGTACTCAATAAAATGTTTTCAGTCTAATATCAGACACTGATCGAGCAGCTAGTTAGTAGTTACGGCGCTTTCGATAACACAAACGAGCAGACAATAGCACCGATCAATAAGAGGATCAATTTATTGTGCGGATCGACAAAGTAATAATGCGTATCTATAATGCCACAATATACATTTATAGAACGAATATGGTTGAGACCAGGAAGTAATGATGTTCAAATGTTTTTCTGCAGTCATTGATATGTATTTTAACAAAATAGCTCATTCGATGCGTTTCAAGATAACGAGGCCTACAGTCGAATATAGGGTAAATTGCCTTCTACTTAAAACAATCACCACCTATGAAATATTACAAATCGTTTAAACGTCGGCATTAACGAATCCTAACACTTGTTTGCTGCTTAAGGTGCTCACGTGTATTTCTAATACATTTAGGAACGCAGACTAGCTCGCGCCAGGTCCACAGAATAAACATAACCATATCAGCAATAAGGAAAGTTATAATTACGTCCCTTACCGCGCATTGAATAAAATATATGAATGGATGGATATAATCGTAAAAAGAGAATGTGTAAACATGCGCGTAAATATTCCTGACTGTTCAAAATATTCATTCTTTAAAATGCGATCAGGGTTAGACATTCTGTTGTCACAGAAACTCCAAAACATATGTTTTCTTTCCGCACAAGGTTTAAGAAATCGCCGGCGGGTTATGAAATCGGAACTATTTCTATAGGGTGTATATATATAGTAAATCGTCCCTTATTTTTACGCATCATTGTAAAATGAAATACATCCGCGGTTCTTATTCGAAAATAGTTTACTTTAGTTATATTTACAAAATTAAGCTGATGCTGCACGAGTTTATAACATTATATATTTCAACAATACAACTTTCATGTCTGCAATGGCCATATGGTTTCAAATGAAGAATCATAATTTGGGATTATATGCTGACTGACGTGCCGTGCCGGAGCTTTCAGATTTGGTACTTAAGGACTAGGCTTCGGAAAACGTTAAGTAAATTTGTTTGTTACACAAACAAATAAAAATGGTCGAGTTATAGATAATGCTTCTGCATACTTACGGTAAAACAAAACGATAAAAAGCAATACAGTATGGTAGACATTTTGCCAGTTTGCATGAAGTCTTGAAGATCCAGCATTACAAAATTTCAATTTTCACGTTAAAAACTTTACATTTCATGATATTTTACTTTTTATATTCATTGTTGAATTACCGTTTTGTTTTAATTCCTATACTGCCGTAGCACTTTCTGCAACGATTCCATGGCCGAGTTTGATAGCGGTTTACATGCTTTTTGAAAAACATTATAAGTAAAATTTATCATCAGAGAAATATATTATTCATATCTAAGTCAGTCTAACCAAAAACTAAGACATGGTTACCTTCTAAGCCAATTATATTATCCATTTAAACTTACACGGCTAGAATTTTCTCAGTAAAGTAATATACACATTTTGTATGCCAGTGTATTGGTAATTTTGCTACGTGTATTTCGTGCAAAACGGTTACACTTGCGGTATAACCGGTGGATTTGTACATACAATTAATGCATTTACGGAAATTTACATACACGCTTGCTGTACAGTCGAATGCATATAGATTAATACGAAATGATGCATACACAGAAGAAAGTACATTTTACTTACCATTTCACTTAAAAAAATTATATTTAAAAAAAGGCGAAATAAATCACAAACAAATTACGACCATTCACAACATGTGTTTCTCTGTTTCTTATGTATAGCCTAACTGATACAGGATTTCGTTGAGAAATACACCCCTTACCCCCGCCCCATCCCCTGCGGATTAGACGCGATGCTGCACAAAAAATACATCATCATCATCATCATCATCATCATCATCAAAAACTGAGAATTAGACACAAGCATGATGTCTAAATTTTCTGAGTACTTACAACCTTGACTAGTAACTGTCTGATTGATTTTAGGTTGTTTTTTCTACCTCATTTCATACACTACTTCCAGTCTATTGTATACGAGTTTGTGTTATGATAATAATTTATCATTGAAATCAGAACTGGATCATAGTAGACTGGCTCTAGAGAACAAAAAAGTGAGATACTAAATTAGTCAACTTAGAGCCGTAAGTTTCGAATGTGTACAGGGTAGGTTCAAGGAAATTAAATACATACCACCCTTATTAAAATGGTTTAATAAATGGTTTACATTTTACGTTTCGCTGAAGTGGAATGAGTCATTTCTGTTGAAGAAACTTGAATTCGAAAGCTTTTTTTCCTAAATACATGTAAGGTTTGAATGTTGTAAATAGTTCTAGTCGCCGCGGTTACTTCCCTTGGTAACAGTCAATCAGGTATGTGGGCTAAATAGGCAAGACCCGGAAGCAGGTTATTTTGTCTATGAAATTGCGGACCTCACATGGTCAATACCTTCTGTTTTACGCATCGACTAACACTATAAATTTAGTCCAAAGGTGACTCTGTTTCATACCCTATCGAGTGTTGACCAATGAATGATATTTGGATCGGATTATATATTCTCTTTATTTCACCATTTGCATGAGATAGTACAAGTAATGTATGGAACAACAAGTATAATATAGGCAATAAAATATGCCTCTGATAGCAATTATATAAGTATAATGTACAGTTCTAAATTATTTTAAAGAAGGCCGAATACTAAATAAGTTATATATAATGTACATATTTTACACTCTTTCGGTTAAGGAGCAGTATACATGGCAGAAGTTTGTATTACAAATATAAATAAATTATACATAAACACTTTGCTCTGTTTTTTTATACATATCTTACCTAGGCGAAAAATAAGACATTATAGAATTCCCATGTGCATACACTTGTCATGTTAAGTAAGGCGCTTTGAAATACTTTTGTAGTCAGATTCTTACTCGAAAGCGAAATATAAGAAAAATTATCAATGTATTAATTGCCCTCACTTTACAAAATGCATGTAACTCTTAAATTATATAAATGTGGTGCCTGGATAGCTAAGTGGTTACGGCGTTCGCCTCCGGATCGGGAGGTCCCGGGTTCGAATCCCCAACCGGAGCACGAGGTGTGTCCTTGGGCAAAGACACTAAGACCACACGTGCCTCAGTCTGTAAATGGGTAGCAGCGATGAAAAACTCGCTGCCTCTCTCTCGCGAATGTGATGAAATCTGCAATGAGTGTTCGAGAGTGTTTAAATAAACTACGGAGCTTTCTTTGCAATCGAACTAAAATAAATTTGTATAAACTAAACTAATTATGTAAACAAAGCACCTTAATAAAACAGTGTAAAACATCGTCGCATTAATTCCAGAACGCCGTAAGTCGGTTGTTTAGGGTTTTCACATGTTGGTACCGTTGTAATCGTTTCATCAAGCTCTTTGTGATGACGTAAATTAAATCTGTTTTATTATGGATCTAGTATAACTCGGTTAAAAGCTAATTCCATAAAAGTTAACCCGTATGTAACTGATCTTCATTGAAATTTAAAACTGCAAAATCGATTTTCTCAAAACTTAAAAAATAGACATGTGGGTTTCTGGAATAAAAGCTACGACATACAGATAAAAGACTTCAAAAGATTTTCATACATTGTCAGATAGATTAAATGCGTGTTTAAACTGCATAATTATTCTATAACAGCAGCAAATGCTGTTCTTATGTGGGAATAACCAACCCAACTCAGCCCTACAGATCCGGGTGAGATTTAGGGGTCGAAACGTCCCCTATTATATAATTGCATACTTAATAAAAATTCATTCACATGTCACCGGCGTCACGGACAATTCCCGGATATGTCAACGGGTTGGCGTAAATCGGCGTGTTTACTTATTTTTCCTTATATCAAAATGGCGAAGTGGGTCATGTCATATATCAAAATGTCGGGCTCGGCGAGTGCTTTAAGATGGTGCAAGAAATTGCCGGAAAAAGTCAACCGCTCGGCCGTAATCGGCGAAAAACCGGAATTTTCACACCTTTGTCCAAAGTGGGTCATGTCATATATCAAAATGTCGGGCTCGGCGAGTGCTTTAAGATGGTGCAAGAAATTGCCGGAAAAAGTCAACCGCTCGGCCGTAATCGGCGAAAAACCGTTTTTTTCACACCTTTGTCCAAAGTGGGTCATGTCATATATCAAAATGTCGGGCTCGGCGAGCTTTAAGATGGTGCAAGAAATTGCCGGAAAAAGTCAACCGCTCGGCCGTAATCGGCGAAAAACCGGATTTTTCACACCTTTGTCCAAAGTGGGTCATGTCATATATCAAAATGTCGGGCTCGGCGAGTGCTTTAAGATGGTGCAAGAAATTGCCGGAAAAAGTCAACCGCTCGGCCGTAATCGGCGAAAAACCGGATTTTCACACCTTTGTCCAAAGTGGGTCATGTCATATATCAAAATGTCGGGCTCGGCGAGTGCTTTAAGATGGTGCAAGAAATTGCCGGAAAAAGTCAACCGCTCGGCCGTAATCGGCGAAAAACCGTAATTTTTCACACCTTTGGCCAAAGTGGGTCATGTCATATATCAAAATGTCGGGCTCGGCGAGTGCTTTAAGATGGTGCAAGAAATTGCCGGAAAAAGTCAACCGCTCGGCCGTAATCGGCGAAAAACCGGTTTTTCACACCTTTGTCCAAAGTGGGTCATGTCATATATCAAAATGTCGGGCTCGGCGAGTGCTTTAAGATGGTGCAAGAAATTGCCGGAAAAAGTCAACCGCTCGGCCGTAATCGGCGAAAAAACCGGATTTTTCACACCTTTGTCCAAAGTGGGTCATGTCATATATCAAAATGTCGGGCTCGGCGAGTGCTTTAAGATGGTGCAAGAAATTGCCGGAAAAAGTCAACCGCTCGGCCGTAATCGGCGAAAAACCGTTTTTTCACACCTTTGTCCAAAGTGGGTCATGTCATATATCAAAATGTCGGGCTCGGCGAGTGCTTTAAGATGGTGCAAGAAATTGCCGGAAAAAGTCAACCGCTCGGCCGTAATCGGCGAAAAACCGGTTTTTTCACACCTTTGGCCAAAGTGGGTCATGTCATATATCAAAATGTCGGGCTCGGCGAGTGCTTTAAGATGGTGCAAGAAATTGCCGGAAAAAGTCAACCGCTCGGCCGTAATCGGCGAAAAACCGGATTTTTCACACCTTTGGCCAAAGTGGGTCATGTCATATATCAAAATGTCGGGCTCGGCGAGTGCTTTAAGATGGTGCAAGAAATTGCCGGAAAAAGTCAACCGCTCGGCCGTAATCGGCGAAAAACCGGTTTTTCACACCTTTGTCCAAAGTGGGTCATGTCATATATCAAAATGTCGGGCTCGGCGAGCGCTTTAAGATGGTGCAAGAAATTGCCGGAAAAAGTCAACCGCTCGGCCGTAATCGGCGAAAAACCGGATTTTTCACACCTTTGGCCAAAGTGGGTCATGTCATATATCAAAATGTCGGGCTCGGCGAGTACTTTAAGATGGTGCAAGAAATTGCCGGAAAAAGTCAACCGCTCGGCCGTAATCGGCGAAAAACCGGTATTTTCACACCTTTGGCCAAAGTGGGTCATGTCATATATCAAAATGTCGGGCTCGGCGAGCACTTTAAGATGGTGCAAGAAATTGCCGGAAAAAGTCAACCGCTCGGCCGTAATCGGCGAAAAACCGGAATTTTCACACCTTTGTCCAAAGTGGGTCATGTCATATATCAAAATGTCGGGCTCGGCGAGTGCTTTAAGATGGTGCAAGAAATTGCCGGAAAAAGTCAACCGCTCGGCCGTAATCGGCGAAAAACCGGATTTTTCACACCTTTGTCCAAAGTGGGTCATGTCATATATCAAAATGTCGGGCTCGGCGAGTGCTTTAAGATGGTGCAAGAAATTGCCGGAAAAAGTCAACCGCTCGGCCGTAATCGGCGAAAAACCGGATTTTCACACCTTTGTCCAAAGTGGGTCATGTCATATATCAAAATGTCGGGCTCGGCGAGCGCTTTAAGATGGTGCAAGAAATTGCCGGAAAAAGTCAACCGCTCGGCCGTAATCGGCGAAAAACCGGAATTTTCACACCTTTGTCCAAAGTGGGTCATGTCATATATCAAAATGTCGGGCTCGGCGAGCGCTTTAAGATGGTGCAAGAAATTGCCGGAAAAAGTCAACCGCTCGGCCGTAATCGGCGAAAAACCGGTTTTTCACACCTTTGTCCAAAGTGGGTCATGTCATATATCAAAATGTCGGGCTCGGCGAGCACTTTAAGATGGTGCAAGAAATTGCCGGAAAAAGTCAACCGCTCGGCCGTAATCGGCGAAAAACCGTAATTTTCACACCTTTGGCCAAAGTGGGTCATGTCATATATCAAAATGTCGGGCTCGGCGAGTGCTTTAAGATGGTGCAAGAAATTGCCGGAAAAAGTCAACCGCTCGGCCGTAATCGGCGAAAAACCGGTATTTTCACACCTTTGTCCAAAGTGGGTCATGTCATATATCAAAATGTCGGGCTCGGCGAGCGCTTTAAGATGGTGCAAGAAATTGCCGGAAAAAGTCAACCGCTCGGCCGTAATCGGCGAAAAACCGGTTTTTCACACCTTTGTCCAAAGTGGGTCATGTCATATATCAAAATGTCGGGCTCGGCGAGCACTTTAAGATGGTGCAAGAAATTGCCGGAAAAAGTCAACCGCTCGGCCGTAATCGGCGAAAAACCGTTTTTTTCACACCTTTGTCCAAAGTGGGTCATGTCATATATCAAAATGTCGGGCTCGGCGAGTGCTTTAAGATGGTGCAAGAAATTGCCGGAAAAAGTCAACCGCTCGGCCGTAATCGGCGAAAAACCGGATTTTTCACACCTTTGTCCAAAGTGGGTCATGTCATATATCAAAATGTCGGGCTCGGCGAGCACTTTAACATGGTGCAAGAAATTGCCGGAAAAAGTCAACCGCTCGGCCGTAATCGGCGAAAAACCGGTTTTTTCACACCTTTGGCCAAAGTGGGTCATGTCATATATCAAAATGTCGGGCTCGGCGAGCACTTTAAGATGGTGCAAGAAATTGCCGGAAAAAAGTCAACCGCTCGGCCGTAATCGGCGAAAAACCGGATTTTTCACACCTTTGTCCAAAGTGGGTCATGTCATATATCAAAATGTCGGGCTCGGCGAGCACTTTAAGATGGTGCAAGAAATTGCCGGAAAAAGTCAACCGCTCGGCCGTAATCGGCGAAAAACCGGATTTTTCACACCTTTGTCCAAAGTGGGTCATGTCATATATCAAAATGTCGGGCTCGGCGAGCACTTTAAGATGGTGCAAGAAATTGCCGGAAAAAGTCAACCGCTCGGCCGTAATCGGCGAAAAACCGGAATTTTCACACCTTTGGCCAAAGTGGGTCATGTCATATATCAAAATGTCGGGCTCGGCGAGCACTTTAAGATGGTGCAAGAAATTGCCGGAAAAAGTCAACCGCTCGGCCGTAATCGGCGAAAAACCGTATTTTTCACACCTTTGGCCAAAGTGGGTCATGTCATATATCAAAATGTCGGGCTCGGCGAGCACTTTAACATGGTGCAAGAAATTGCCGGAAAAAGTCAACCGCTCGGCCGTAATCGGCGAAAAACCGGTTTTTCACACCTTTGGCCAAAGTGGGTCATGTCATATATCAAAATGTCGGGCTCGGCGAGCACTTTAACATGGTGCAAGAAATTGCCGGAAAAAGTCAACCGCTCGGCCGTAATCGGCGAAAAACCGGAATTTTTCACACCTTTGGCCAAAGTGGGTCATGTCATATATCAAAATGTCGGGCTCGGCGAGCACTTTAAGATGGTGCAAGAAATTGCCGGAAAAAGTCAACCGCTCGGCCGTAATCGGCGAAAAACCGGAATTTTCACACCTTTGGCCAAAGTGGGTCATGTCATATATCAAAATGTCGGGCTCGGCGAGCACTTTAACATGGTGCAAGAAATTGCCGGAAAAAGTCAACCGCTCGGCCGTAATCGGCGAAAAACCGGAATTTTCACACCTTTGGCCAAAGTGGGTCATGTCATATATCAAAATGTCGGGCTCGGCGAGCACTTTAAGATGGTGCAAGAAATTGCCGGAAAAAGTCAACCGCTCGGCCGTAATCGGCGAAAAACCGGAATTTTCACACCTTTGGCCAAAGTGGGTCATGTCATA
Source organism: Saxidomus purpurata (assembly GCA_022818135.1). NCBI lineage: Eukaryota > Metazoa > Mollusca > Bivalvia > Venerida > Veneridae > Saxidomus > Saxidomus purpurata. Next base: position 45,248,732 of record JAFMSR010000007.1, read on the forward strand.
TATCAAAATGTCGGGCTCGGCGAGCACTTTAAGATGGTGCAAGAAATTGCCGGAAAAAGTCAACCGCTCGGCCGTAATCGGCGAAAAACCGGTTTTTTCACACCTTTGGCCAAAGTGGGTCATGTCATATATCAAAATGTCGGGCTCGGCGAGTACTTTAACATGGTGCAAGAAATTGCCGGAAAAAGTCAACCGCTCGGCCGTAATCGGCGAAAAACCGTTTTTTCACACCTTTGGCCAAAGTGGGTCATGTCATATATCAAAATGTCGGGCTCGGCGAGCACTTTAAGATGGTGCAAGAAATTGCCGGAAAAAGTCAACCGCTCGGCCGTAATCGGCGAAAAACCGGATTTTCACACCTTTGGCCAAAGTGGGTCATGTCATATATCAAAATGTCGGGCTCGGCGAGTACTTTAAGATGGTGCAAGAAATTGCCGGAAAAAGTCAACCGCTCGGCCGTAATCGGCGAAAAACCGTAATTTTTCACACCTTTGGCCAAAGTGGGTCATGTCATATATCAAAATGTCGGGCTCGGCGAGTACTTTAAGATGGTGCAAGAAATTGCCGGAAAAAGTCAACCGCTCGGCCGTAATCGGCGAAAAACCGGAATTTTCACACCTTTGGCCAAAGTGGGTCATGTCATATATCAAAATGTCGGGCTCGGCGAGCACTTTAAGATGGTGCAAGAAATTGCCGGAAAAAGTCAACCGCTCGGCCGTAATCGGCGAAAAACCGGAATTTTCACACCTTTGGCCAAAGTGGGTCATGTCATATATCAAAATGTCGGGCTCGGCGAGCACTTTAACATGGTGCAAGAAATTGCCGGAAAAAGTCAACCGCTCGGCCGTAATCGGCGAAAAACCGGAATTTTCACACCTTTGGCCAAAGTGGGTCATGTCATATATCAAAATGTCGGGCTCGGCGAGCACTTTAAGATGGTGCAAGAAATTGCCGGAAAAAGTCAACCGCTCGGCCGTAATCGGCGAAAAACCGGAATTTTCACACCTTTGGCCAAAGTGGGTCATGTCATATATCAAAATGTCGGGCTCGGCGAGCACTTTAACATGGTGCAAGAAATTGCCGGAAAAAGTCAACCGCTCGGCCGTAATCGGCGAAAAACCGGAATTTTCACACCTTTGGCCAAAGTGGGTCATGTCATATATCAAAATGTCGGGCTCGGCGAGCACTTTAACATGGTGCAAGAAATTGCCGGAAAAAGTCAACCGCTCGGCCGTAATCGGCGAAAAACCGGAATTTTCACACCTTTGGCCAAAGTGGGTCATGTCATATATCAAAATGTCGGGCTCGGCGAGCACTTTAACATGGTGCAAGAAATTGCCGGAAAAAGTCAACCGCTCGGCCGTAATCGGCGAAAAACCGGAATTTTCACACCTTTGGCCAAAGTGGGTCATGTCATATATCAAAATGTCGGGCTCGGCGAGCACTTTAACATGGTGCAAGAAATTGCCGGAAAAAGTCAACCGCTCGGCCGTAATCGGCGAAAAACCGGAATTTTCACACCTTTGGCCAAAGTGGGTCATGTCATATATCAAAATGTCGGGCTCGGCGAGCACTTTAACATGGTGCAAGAAATTGCCGGAAAAAGTCAACCGCTCGGCCGTAATCGGCGAAAAACCGGATTTTTCACACCTTTGGCCAAAGTGGGTCATGTCATATATCAAAATGTCGGGCTCGGCGAGCACTTTAAGATGGTGCAAGAAATTGCCGGAAAAAGTCAACCGCTCGGCCGTAATCGGCGAAAAACCGGAATTTTCACACCTTTGGCCAAAGTGGGTCATGTCATATATCAAAATGTCGGGCTCGGCGAGCACTTTAACATGGTGCAAGAAATTGCCGGAAAAAGTCAACCGCTCGGCCGTAATCGGCGAAAAACCGGAATTTTCACACCTTTGGCCAAAGTGGGTCATGTCATATATCAAAATGTCGGGCTCGGCGAGCACTTTAACATGGTGCAAGAAATTGCCGGAAAAAGTCAACCGCTCGGCCGTAATCGGCGAAAAACCGGAATTTTCACACCTTTGGCCAAAGTGGGTCATGTCATATATCAAAATGTCGGGCTCGGCGAGCACTTTAACATGGTGCAAGAAATTGCCGGAAAAAGTCAACCGCTCGGCCGTAATCGGCGAAAAACCGGAATTTTCACACCTTTGGCCAAAGTGGGTCATGTCATATATCAAAATGTCGGGCTCGGCGAGCACTTTAACATGGTGCAAGAAATTGCCGGAAAAAGTCAACCGCTCGGCCGTAATCGGCGAAAAACCGGAATTTTCACACCTTTGGCCAAAGTGGGTCATGTCATATATCAAAATGTCGGGCTCGGCGAGCACTTTAACATGGTGCAAGAAATTGCCGGAAAAAGTCAACCGCTCGGCCGTAATCGGCGAAAAACCGGAATTTTCACACCTTTGGCCAAAGTGGGTCATGTCATATATCAAAATGTCGGGCTCGGCGAGCACTTTAACATGGTGCAAGAAATTGCCGGAAAAAGTCAACCGCTCGGCCGTAATCGGCGAAAAACCGGAATTTTCACACCTTTGGCCAAAGTGGGTCATGTCATATATCAAAATGTCGGGCTCGGCGAGCACTTTAACATGGTGCAAGAAATTGCCGGAAAAAGTCAACCGCTCGGCCGTAATCGGCGAAAAACCGGAATTTTCACACCTTTGGCCAAAGTGGGTCATGTCATATATCAAAATGTCGGGCTCGGCGAGCACTTTAACATGGTGCAAGAAATTGCCGGAAAAAGTCAACCGCTCGGCCGTAATCGGCGAAAAACCGGAATTTTCACACCTTTGGCCAAAGTGGGTCATGTCATATATCAAAATGTCGGGCTCGGCGAGCACTTTAACATGGTGCAAGAAATTGCCGGAAAAAGTCAACCGCTCGGCCGTAATCGGCGAAAAACCGGAATTTTCACACCTTTGGCCAAAGTGGGTCATGTCATATATCAAAATGTCGGGCTCGGCGAGCACTTTAACATGGTGCAAGAAATTGCCGGAAAAAGTCAACCGCTCGGCCGTAATCGGCGAAAAACCGGAATTTTCACACCTTTGGCCAAAGTGGGTCATGTCATATATCAAAATGTCGGGCTCGGCGAGCACTTTAACATGGTGCAAGAAATTGCCGGAAAAAGTCAACCGCTCGGCCGTAATCGGCGAAAAACCGGAATTTTCACACCTTTGGCCAAAGTGGGTCATGTCATATATCAAAATGTCGGGCTCGGCGAGCACTTTAACATGGTGCAAGAAATTGCCGGAAAAAGTCAACCGCTCGGCCGTAATCGGCGAAAAACCGGAATTTTCACACCTTTGGCCAAAGTGGGTCATGTCATATATCAAAATGTCGGGCTCGGCGAGCACTTTAACATGGTGCAAGAAATTGCCGGAAAAAGTCAACCGCTCGGCCGTAATCGGCGAAAAACCGGAATTTTCACACCTTTGGCCAAAGTGGGTCATGTCATATATCAAAATGTCGGGCTCGGCGAGCACTTTAACATGGTGCAAGAAATTGCCGGAAAAAGTCAACCGCTCGGCCGTAATCGGCGAAAAACCGGAATTTTCACACCTTTGGCCAAAGTGGGTCATGTCATATATCAAAATGTCGGGCTCGGCGAGCACTTTAACATGGTGCAAGAAATTGCCGGAAAAAGTCAACCGCTCGGCCGTAATCGGCGAAAAACCGGAATTTTCACACCTTTGGCCAAAGTGGGTCATGTCATATATCAAAATGTCGGGCTCGGCGAGCACTTTAACATGGTGCAAGAAATTGCCGGAAAAAGTCAACCGCTCGGCCGTAATCGGCGAAAAACCGGAATTTTCACACCTTTGGCCAAAGTGGGTCATGTCATATATCAAAATGTCGGGCTCGGCGAGCACTTTAACATGGTGCAAGAAATTGCCGGAAAAAGTCAACCGCTCGGCCGTAATCGGCGAAAAACCGGAATTTTCACACCTTTGGCCAAAGTGGGTCATGTCATATATCAAAATGTCGGGCTCGGCGAGCACTTTAACATGGTGCAAGAAATTGCCGGAAAAAGTCAACCGCTCGGCCGTAATCGGCGAAAAACCGGAATTTTCACACCCTTTGGCCAAAGTGGGTCATGTCATATATCAAAATGTCGGGCTCGGCGAGCACTTTAACATGGTGCAAGAAATTGCCGGAAAAAGTCAACCGCTCGGCCGTAATCGGCGAAAAACCGGAATTTTCACACCTTTGGCCAAAGTGGGTCATGTCATATATCAAAATGTCGGGCTCGGCGAGCACTTTAACATGGTGCAAGAAATTGCCGGAAAAAGTCAACCGCTCGGCCGTAATCGGCGAAAAACCGGAATTTTCACACCTTTGGCCAAAGTGGGTCATGTCATATATCAAAATGTCGGGCTCGGCGAGCACTTTAACATGGTGCAAGAAATTGCCGGAAAAAGTCAACCGCTCGGCCGTAATCGGCGAAAAACCGGAATTTTCACACCTTTGGCCAAAGTGGGTCATGTCATATATCAAAATGTCGGGCTCGGCGAGCACTTTAACATGGTGCAAGAAATTGCCGGAAAAAGTCAACCGCTCGGCCGTAATCGGCGAAAAACCGGAATTTTCACACCTTTGGCCAAAGTGGGTCATGTCATATATCAAAATGTCGGGCTCGGCGAGCACTTTAACATGGTGCAAGAAATTGCCGGAAAAAGTCAACCGCTCGGCCGTAATCGGCGAAAAACCGGAATTTTCACACCTTTGGCCAAAGTGGGTCATGTCATATATCAAAATGTCGGGCTCGGCGAGCACTTTAACATGGTGCAAGAAATTGCCGGAAAAAGTCAACCGCTCGGCCGTAATCGGCGAAAAACCGGAATTTTCACACCTTTGGCCAAAGTGGGTCATGTCATATATCAAAATGTCGGGCTCGGCGAGCACTTTAACATGGTGCAAGAAATTGCCGGAAAAAGTCAACCGCTCGGCCGTAATCGGCGAAAAACCGGAATTTTCACACCTTTGGCCAAAGTGGGTCATGTCATATATCAAAATGTCGGGCTCGGCGAGCACTTTAACATGGTGCAAGAAATTGCCGGAAAAAGTCAACCGCTCGGCCGTAATCGGCGAAAAACCGGAATTTTCACACCTTTGGCCAAAGTGGGTCATGTCATATATCAAAATGTCGGGCTCGGCGAGCACTTTAACATGGTGCAAGAAATTGCCGGAAAAAGTCAACCGCTCGGCCGTAATCGGCGAAAAACCGGAATTTTCACACCTTTGGCCAAAGTGGGTCATGTCATATATCAAAATGTCGGGCTCGGCGAGCACTTTAACATGGTGCAAGAAATTGCCGGAAAAAGTCAACCGCTCGGCCGTAATCGGCGAAAAACCGGAATTTTCACACCTTTGGCCAAAGTGGGTCATGTCATATATCAAAATGTCGGGCTCGGCGAGCACTTTAACATGGTGCAAGAAATTGCCGGAAAAAGTCAACCGCTCGGCCGTAATCGGCGAAAAACCGGAATTTTCACACCTTTGGCCAAAGTGGGTCATGTCATATATCAAAATGTCGGGCTCGGCGAGCACTTTAACATGGTGCAAGAAATTGCCGGAAAAAGTCAACCGCTCGGCCGTAATCGGCGAAAAACCGGAATTTTCACACCTTTGGCCAAAGTGGGTCATGTCATATATCAAAATGTCGGGCTCGGCGAGCACTTTAACATGGTGCAAGAAATTGCCGGAAAAAGTCAACCGCTCGGCCGTAATCGGCGAAAAACCGGAATTTTCACACCTTTGGCCAAAGTGGGTCATGTCATATATCAAAATGTCGGGCTCGGCGAGCACTTTAACATGGTGCAAGAAATTGCCGGAAAAAGTCAACCGCTCGGCCGTAATCGGCGAAAAACCGGAATTTTCACACCTTTGGCCAAAGTGGGTCATGTCATATATCAAAATGTCGGGCTCGGCGAGCACTTTAACATGGTGCAAGAAATTGCCGGAAAAAGTCAACCGCTCGGCCGTAATCGGCGAAAAACCGGAATTTTCACACCTTTGGCCAAAGTGGGTCATGTCATATATCAAAATGTCGGGCTCGGCGAGCACTTTAACATGGTGCAAGAAATTGCCGGAAAAAGTCAACCGCTCGGCCGTAATCGGCGAAAAACCGGAATTTTCACACCTTTGGCCAAAGTGGGTCATGTCATATATCAAAATGTCGGGCTCGGCGAGCACTTTAACATGGTGCAAGAAATTGCCGGAAAAAGTCAACCGCTCGGCCGTAATCGGCGAAAAACCGGAATTTTCACACCTTTGGCCAAAGTGGGTCATGTCATATATCAAAATGTCGGGCTCGGCGAGCACTTTAACATGGTGCAAGAAATTGCCGGAAAAAGTCAACCGCTCGGCCGTAATCGGCGAAAAACCGGAATTTTCACACCTTTGGCCAAAGTGGGTCATGTCATATATCAAAATGTCGGGCTCGGCGAGCACTTTAACATGGTGCAAGAAATTGCCGGAAAAAGTCAACCGCTCGGCCGTAATCGGCGAAAAACCGGAATTTTCACACCTTTGGCCAAAGTGGGTCATGTCATATATCAAAATGTCGGGCTCGGCGAGCACTTTAACATGGTGCAAGAAATTGCCGGAAAAAGTCAACCGCTCGGCCGTAATCGGCGAAAAACCGGAATTTTCACACCTTTGGCCAAAGTGGGTCATGTCATATATCAAAATGTCGGGCTCGGCGAGCACTTTAACATGGTGCAAGAAATTGCCGGAAAAAGTCAACCGCTCGGCCGTAATCGGCGAAAAACCGGAATTTTCACACCTTTGGCCAAAGTGGGTCATGTCATATATCAAAATGTCGGGCTCGGCGAGCACTTTAACATGGTGCAAGAAATTGCCGGAAAAAGTCAACCGCTCGGCCGTAATCGGCGAAAAACCGGAATTTTCACACCTTTGGCCAAAGTGGGTCATGTCATATATCAAAATGTCGGGCTCGGCGAGCACTTTAACATGGTGCAAGAAATTGCCGGAAAAAGTCAACCGCTCGGCCGTAATCGGCGAAAAACCGGAATTTTCACACCTTTGGCCAAAGTGGGTCATGTCATATATCAAAATGTCGGGCTCGGCGAGCACTTTAACATGGTGCAAGAAATTGCCGGAAAAAGTCAACCGCTCGGCCGTAATCGGCGAAAAACCGGAATTTTCACACCTTTGGCCAAAGTGGGTCATGTCATATATCAAAATGTCGGGCTCGGCGAGCACTTTAACATGGTGCAAGAAATTGCCGGAAAAAGTCAACCGCTCGGCCGTAATCGGCGAAAAACCGGAATTTTCACACCTTTGGCCAAAGTGGGTCATGTCATATATCAAAATGTCGGGCTCGGCGAGCACTTTAACATGGTGCAAGAAATTGCCGGAAAAAGTCAACCGCTCGGCCGTAATCGGCGAAAAACCGGAATTTTCACACCTTTGGCCAAAGTGGGTCATGTCATATATCAAAATGTCGGGCTCGGCGAGCACTTTAACATGGTGCAAGAAATTGCCGGAAAAAGTCAACCGCTCGGCCGTAATCGGCGAAAAACCGGAATTTTCACACCTTTGGCCAAAGTGGGTCATGTCATATATCAAAATGTCGGGCTCGGCGAGCACTTTAACATGGTGCAAGAAATTGCCGGAAAAAGTCAACCGCTCGGCCGTAATCGGCGAAAAACCGGAATTTTCACACCTTTGGCCAAAGTGGGTCATGTCATATATCAAAATGTCGGGCTCGGCGAGCACTTTAACATGGTGCAAGAAATTGCCGGAAAAAGTCAACCGCTCGGCCGTAATCGGCGAAAAACCGGAATTTTCACACCTTTGGCCAAAGTGGGTCATGTCATATATCAAAATGTCGGGCTCGGCGAGCACTTTAACATGGTGCAAGAAATTGCCGGAAAAAGTCAACCGCTCGGCCGTAATCGGCGAAAAACCGGAATTTTCACACCTTTGGCCAAAGTGGGTCATGTCATATATCAAAATGTCGGGCTCGGCGAGCACTTTAACATGGTGCAAGAAATTGCCGGAAAAAGTCAACCGCTCGGCCGTAATCGGCGAAAAACCGGAATTTTCACACCTTTGGCCAAAGTGGGTCATGTCATATATCAAAATGTCGGGCTCGGCGAGCACTTTAACATGGTGCAAGAAATTGCCGGAAAAAGTCAACCGCTCGGCCGTAATCGGCGAAAAACCGGAATTTTCACACCTTTGGCCAAAGTGGGTCATGTCATATATCAAAATGTCGGGCTCGGCGAGCACTTTAACATGGTGCAAGAAATTGCCGGAAAAAGTCAACCGCTCGGCCGTAATCGGCGAAAAACCGGAATTTTCACACCTTTGGCCAAAGTGGGTCATGTCATATATCAAAATGTCGGGCTCGGCGAGCACTTTAACATGGTGCAAGAAATTGCCGGAAAAAGTCAACCGCTCGGCCGTAATCGGCGAAAAACCGGAATTTTCACACCTTTGGCCAAAGTGGGTCATGTCATATATCAAAATGTCGGGCTCGGCGAGCACTTTAACATGGTGCAAGAAATTGCCGGAAAAAGTCAACCGCTCGGCCGTAATCGGCGAAAAACCGGAATTTTCACACCTTTGGCCAAAGTGGGTCATGTCATATATCAAAATGTCGGGCTCGGCGAGCACTTTAACATGGTGCAAGAAATTGCCGGAAAAAGTCAACCGCTCGGCCGTAATCGGCGAAAAACCGGAATTTTCACACCTTTGGCCAAAGTGGGTCATGTCATATATCAAAATGTCGGGCTCGGCGAGCACTTTAACATGGTGCAAGAAATTGCCGGAAAAAGTCAACCGCTCGGCCGTAATCGGCGAAAAACCGGAATTTTCACACCTTTGGCCAAAGTGGGTCATGTCATATATCAAAATGTCGGGCTCGGCGAGCACTTTAACATGGTGCAAGAAATTGCCGGAAAAAGTCAACCGCTCGGCCGTAATCGGCGAAAAACCGGAATTTTCACACCTTTGGCCAAAGTGGGTCATGTCATATATCAAAATGTCGGGCTCGGCGAGCACTTTAACATGGTGCAAGAAATTGCCGGAAAAAGTCAACCGCTCGGCCGTAATCGGCGAAAAACCGGAATTTTCACACCTTTGGCCAAAGTGGGTCATGTCATATATCAAAATGTCGGGCTCGGCGAGCACTTTAACATGGTGCAAGAAATTGCCGGAAAAAGTCAACCGCTCGGCCGTAATCGGCGAAAAACCGGAATTTTCACACCTTTGGCCAAAGTGGGTCATGTCATATATCAAAATGTCGGGCTCGGCGAGCACTTTAACATGGTGCAAGAAATTGCCGGAAAAAGTCAACCGCTCGGCCGTAATCGGCGAAAAACCGGAATTTTCACACCTTTGGCCAAAGTGGGTCATGTCATATATCAAAATGTCGGGCTCGGCGAGCACTTTAACATGGTGCAAGAAATTGCCGGAAAAAGTCAACCGCTCGGCCGTAATCGGCGAAAAACCGGAATTTTCACACCTTTGGCCAAAGTGGGTCATGTCATATATCAAAATGTCGGGCTCGGCGAGCACTTTAACATGGTGCAAGAAATTGCCGGAAAAAGTCAACCGCTCGGCCGTAATCGGCGAAAAACCGGAATTTTCACACCTTTGGCCAAAGTGGGTCATGTCATATATCAAAATGTCGGGCTCGGCGAGCACTTTAACATGGTGCAAGAAATTGCCGGAAAAAGTCAACCGCTCGGCCGTAATCGGCGAAAAACCGGAATTTTCACACCTTTGGCCAAAGTGGGTCATGTCATATATCAAAATGTCGGGCTCGGCGAGCACTTTAACATGGTGCAAGAAATTGCCGGAAAAAGTCAACCGCTCGGCCGTAATCGGCGAAAAACCGGAATTTTCACACCTTTGGCCAAAGTGGGTCATGTCATATATCAAAATGTCGGGCTCGGCGAGCACTTTAACATGGTGCAAGAAATTGCCGGAAAAAGTCAACCGCTCGGCCGTAATCGGCGAAAAACCGGAATTTTCACACCTTTGGCCAAAGTGGGTCATGTCATATATCAAAATGTCGGGCTCGGCGAGCACTTTAACATGGTGCAAGAAATTGCCGGAAAAAGTCAACCGCTCGGCCGTAATCGGCGAAAAACCGGAATTTTCACACCTTTGGCCAAAGTGGGTCATGTCATATATCAAAATGTCGGGCTCGGCGAGCACTTTAACATGGTGCAAGAAATTGCCGGAAAAAGTCAACCGCTCGGCCGTAATCGGCGAAAAACCGGAATTTTCACACCTTTGGCCAAAGTGGGTCATGTCATATATCAAAATGTCGGGCTCGGCGAGCACTTTAACATGGTGCAAGAAATTGCCGGAAAAAGTCAACCGCTCGGCCGTAATCGGCGAAAAACCGGAATTTTCACACCTTTGGCCAAAGTGGGTCATGTCATATATCAAAATGTCGGGCTCGGCGAGCACTTTAACATGGTGCAAGAAATTGCCGGAAAAAGTCAACCGCTCGGCCGTAATCGGCGAAAAACCGGAATTTTCACACCTTTGGCCAAAGTGGGTCATGTCATATATCAAAATGTCGGGCTCGGCGAGCACTTTAACATGGTGCAAGAAATTGCCGGAAAAAGTCAACCGCTCGGCCGTAATCGGCGAAAAACCGGAATTTTCACACCTTTGGCCAAAGTGGGTCATGTCATATATCAAAATGTCGGGCTCGGCGAGCACTTTAACATGGTGCAAGAAATTGCCGGAAAAAGTCAACCGCTCGGCCGTAATCGGCGAAAAACCGGAATTTTCACACCTTTGGCCAAAGTGGGTCATGTCATATATCAAAATGTCGGGCTCGGCGAGCACTTTAACATGGTGCAAGAAATTGCCGGAAAAAGTCAACCGCTCGGCCGTAATCGGCGAAAAACCGGAATTTTCACACCTTTGGCCAAAGTGGGTCATGTCATATATCAAAATGTCGGGCTCGGCGAGCACTTTAACATGGTGCAAGAAATTGCCGGAAAAAGTCAACCGCTCGGCCGTAATCGGCGAAAAACCGGAATTTTCACACCTTTGGCCAAAGTGGGTCATGTCATATATCAAAATGTCGGGCTCGGCGAGCACTTTAACATGGTGCAAGAAATTGCCGGAAAAAGTCAACCGCTCGGCCGTAATCGGCGAAAAACCGGAATTTTCACACCTTTGGCCAAAGTGGGTCATGTCATATATCAAAATGTCGGGCTCGGCGAGCACTTTAACATGGTGCAAGAAATTGCCGGAAAAAGTCAACCGCTCGGCCGTAATCGGCGAAAAACCGGAATTTTCACACCTTTGGCCAAAGTGGGTCATGTCATATATCAAAATGTCGGGCTCGGCGAGCACTTTAACATGGTGCAAGAAATTGCCGGAAAAAGTCAACCGCTCGGCCGTAATCGGCGAAAAACCGGAATTTTCACACCTTTGGCCAAAGTGGGTCATGTCATATATCAAAATGTCGGGCTCGGCGAGCACTTTAACATGGTGCAAGAAATTGCCGGAAAAAGTCAACCGCTCGGCCGTAATCGGCGAAAAACCGGAATTTTCACACCTTTGGCCAAAGTGGGTCATGTCATATATCAAAATGTCGGGCTCGGCGAGCACTTTAACATGGTGCAAGAAATTGCCGGAAAAAGTCAACCGCTCGGCCGTAATCGGCGAAAAACCGGAATTTTCACACCTTTGGCCAAAGTGGGTCATGTCATATATCAAAATGTCGGGCTCGGCGAGCACTTTAACATGGTGCAAGAAATTGCCGGAAAAAGTCAACCGCTCGGCCGTAATCGGCGAAAAACCGGAATTTTCACACCTTTGGCCAAAGTGGGTCATGTCATATATCAAAATGTCGGGCTCGGCGAGCACTTTAACATGGTGCAAGAAATTGCCGGAAAAAGTCAACCGCTCGGCCGTAATCGGCGAAAAACCGGAATTTTCACACCTTTGGCCAAAGTGGGTCATGTCATATATCAAAATGTCGGGCTCGGCGAGCACTTTAACATGGTGCAAGAAATTGCCGGAAAAAGTCAACCGCTCGGCCGTAATCGGCGAAAAACCGGAATTTTCACACCTTTGGCCAAAGTGGGTCATGTCATATATCAAAATGTCGGGCTCGGCGAGCACTTTAACATGGTGCAAGAAATTGCCGGAAAAAGTCAACCGCTCGGCCGTAATCGGCGAAAAACCGGAATTTTCACACCTTTGGCCAAAGTGGGTCATGTCATATATCAAAATGTCGGGCTCGGCGAGCACTTTAACATGGTGCAAGAAATTGCCGGAAAAAGTCAACCGCTCGGCCGTAATCGGCGAAAAACCGGAATTTTCACACCTTTGGCCAAAGTGGGTCATGTCATATATCAAAATGTCGGGCTCGGCGAGCACTTTAACATGGTGCAAGAAATTGCCGGAAAAAGTCAACCGCTCGGCCGTAATCGGCGAAAAACCGGAATTTTCACACCTTTGGCCAAAGTGGGTCATGTCATATATCAAAATGTCGGGCTCGGCGAGCACTTTAACATGGTGCAAGAAATTGCCGGAAAAAGTCAACCGCTCGGCCGTAATCGGCGAAAAACCGGAATTTTCACACCTTTGGCCAAAGTGGGTCATGTCATATATCAAAATGTCGGGCTCGGCGAGCACTTTAACATGGTGCAAGAAATTGCCGGAAAAAGTCAACCGCTCGGCCGTAATCGGCGAAAAACCGGAATTTTCACACCTTTGGCCAAAGTGGGTCATGTCATATATCAAAATGTCGGGCTCGGCGAGCACTTTAACATGGTGCAAGAAATTGCCGGAAAAAGTCAACCGCTCGGCCGTAATCGGCGAAAAACCGGAATTTTCACACCTTTGGCCAAAGTGGGTCATGTCATATATCAAAATGTCGGGCTCGGCGAGCACTTTAACATGGTGCAAGAAATTGCCGGAAAAAGTCAACCGCTCGGCCGTAATCGGCGAAAAACCGGAATTTTCACACCTTTGGCCAAAGTGGGTCATGTCATATATCAAAATGTCGGGCTCGGCGAGCACTTTAACATGGTGCAAGAAATTGCCGGAAAAAGTCAACCGCTCGGCCGTAATCGGCGAAAAACCGGAATTTTCACACCTTTGGCCAAAGTGGGTCATGTCATATATCAAAATGTCGGGCTCGGCGAGCACTTTAACATGGTGCAAGAAATTGCCGGAAAAAGTCAACCGCTCGGCCGTAATCGGCGAAAAACCGGAATTTTCACACCTTTGGCCAAAGTGGGTCATGTCATATATCAAAATGTCGGGCTCGGCGAGCACTTTAACATGGTGCAAGAAATTGCCGGAAAAAGTCAACCGCTCGGCCGTAATCGGCGAAAAACCGGAATTTTCACACCTTTGGCCAAAGTGGGTCATGTCATATATCAAAATGTCGGGCTCGGCGAGCACTTTAACATGGTGCAAGAAATTGCCGGAAAAAGTCAACCGCTCGGCCGTAATCGGCGAAAAACCGGAATTTTCACACCTTTGGCCAAAGTGGGTCATGTCATATATCAAAATGTCGGGCTCGGCGAGCACTTTAACATGGTGCAAGAAATTGCCGGAAAAAGTCAACCGCTCGGCCGTAATCGGCGAAAAACCGGAATTTTCACACCTTTGGCCAAAGTGGGTCATGTCATATATCAAAATGTCGGGCTCGGCGAGCACTTTAACATGGTGCAAGAAATTGCCGGAAAAAGTCAACCGCTCGGCCGTAATCGGCGAAAAACCGGAATTTTCACACCTTTGGCCAAAGTGGGTCATGTCATATATCAAAATGTCGGGCTCGGCGAGCACTTTAACATGGTGCAAGAAATTGCCGGAAAAAGTCAACCGCTCGGCCGTAATCGGCGAAAAACCGGAATTTTCACACCTTTGGCCAAAGTGGGTCATGTCATATATCAAAATGTCGGGCTCGGCGAGCACTTTAACATGGTGCAAGAAATTGCCGGAAAAAGTCAACCGCTCGGCCGTAATCGGCGAAAAACCGGAATTTTCACACCTTTGGCCAAAGTGGGTCATGTCATATATCAAAATGTCGGGCTCGGCGAGCACTTTAACATGGTGCAAGAAATTGCCGGAAAAAGTCAACCGCTCGGCCGTAATCGGCGAAAAACCGGAATTTTCACACCTTTGGCCAAAGTGGGTCATGTCATATATCAAAATGTCGGGCTCGGCGAGCACTTTAACATGGTGCAAGAAATTGCCGGAAAAAGTCAACCGCTCGGCCGTAATCGGCGAAAAACCGGAATTTTCACACCTTTGGCCAAAGTGGGTCATGTCATATATCAAAATGTCGGGCTCGGCGAGCACTTTAACATGGTGCAAGAAATTGCCGGAAAAAGTCAACCGCTCGGCCGTAATCGGCGAAAAACCGGAATTTTCACACCTTTGGCCAAAGTGGGTCATGTCATATATCAAAATGTCGGGCTCGGCGAGCACTTTAACATGGTGCAAGAAATTGCCGGAAAAAGTCAACCGCTCGGCCGTAATCGGCGAAAAACCGGAATTTTCACACCTTTGGCCAAAGTGGGTCATGTCATATATCAAAATGTCGGGCTCGGCGAGCACTTTAACATGGTGCAAGAAATTGCCGGAAAAAGTCAACCGCTCGGCCGTAATCGGCGAAAAACCGGAATTTTCACACCTTTGGCCAAAGTGGGTCATGTCATATATCAAAATGTCGGGCTCGGCGAGCACTTTAACATGGTGCAAGAAATTGCCGGAAAAAGTCAACCGCTCGGCCGTAATCGGCGAAAAACCGGAATTTTCACACCTTTGGCCAAAGTGGGTCATGTCATATATCAAAATGTCGGGCTCGGCGAGCACTTTAACATGGTGCAAGAAATTGCCGGAAAAAGTCAACCGCTCGGCCGTAATCGGCGAAAAACCGGAATTTTCACACCTTTGGCCAAAGTGGGTCATGTCATATATCAAAATGTCGGGCTCGGCGAGCACTTTAACATGGTGCAAGAAATTGCCGGAAAAAGTCAACCGCTCGGCCGTAATCGGCGAAAAACCGGAATTTTCACACCTTTGGCCAAAGTGGGTCATGTCATATATCAAAATGTCGGGCTCGGCGAGCACTTTAACATGGTGCAAGAAATTGCCGGAAAAAGTCAACCGCTCGGCCGTAATCGGCGAAAAACCGGAATTTTCACACCTTTGGCCAAAGTGGGTCATGTCATATATCAAAATGTCGGGCTCGGCGAGCACTTTAACATGGTGCAAGAAATTGCCGGAAAAAGTCAACCGCTCGGCCGTAATCGGCGAAAAACCGGAATTTTCACACCTTTGGCCAAAGTGGGTCATGTCATATATCAAAATGTCGGGCTCGGCGAGCACTTTAACATGGTGCAAGAAATTGCCGGAAAAAGTCAACCGCTCGGCCGTAATCGGCGAAAAACCGGAATTTTCACACCTTTGGCCAAAGTGGGTCATGTCATATATCAAAATGTCGGGCTCGGCGAGCACTTTAACATGGTGCAAGAAATTGCCGGAAAAAGTCAACCGCTCGGCCGTAATCGGCGAAAAACCGGAATTTTCACACCTTTGGCCAAAGTGGGTCATGTCATATATCAAAATGTCGGGCTCGGCGAGCACTTTAACATGGTGCAAGAAATTGCCGGAAAAAAGTCAACCGCTCGGCCGTAATCGGCGAAAAACCGGAATTTTCACACCTTTGGCCAAAGTGGGTCATGTCATATATCAAAATGTCGGGCTCGGCGAGCACTTTAACATGGTGCAAGAAATTGCCGGAAAAAGTCAACCGCTCGGCCGTAATCGGCGAAAAACCGGAATTTTCACACCTTTGGCCAAAGTGGGTCATGTCATATATCAAAATGTCGGGCTCGGCGAGCACTTTAACATGGTGCAAGAAATTGCCGGAAAAAGTCAACCGCTCGGCCGTAATCGGCGAAAAACCGGAATTTTCACACCTTTGGCCAAAGTGGGTCATGTCATATATCAAAATGTCGGGCTCGGCGAGCACTTTAACATGGTGCAAGAAATTGCCGGAAAAAGTCAACCGCTCGGCCGTAATCGGCGAAAAACCGGAATTTTCACACCTTTGGCCAAAGTGGGTCATGTCATATATCAAAATGTCGGGCTCGGCGAGCACTTTAACATGGTGCAAGAAATTGCCGGAAAAAGTCAACCGCTCGGCCGTAATCGGCGAAAAACCGGAATTTTCACACCTTTGGCCAAAGTGGGTCATGTCATATATCAAAATGTCGGGCTCGGCGAGCACTTTAACATGGTGCAAGAAATTGCCGGAAAAAGTCAACCGCTCGGCCGTAATCGGCGAAAAACCGGAATTTTCACACCTTTGGCCAAAGTGGGTCATGTCATATATCAAAATGTCGGGCTCGGCGAGCACTTTAACATGGTGCAAGAAATTGCCGGAAAAAGTCAACCGCTCGGCCGTAATCGGCGAAAAACCGGAATTTTCACACCTTTGGCCAAAGTGGGTCATGTCATATATCAAAATGTCGGGCTCGGCGAGCACTTTAACATGGTGCAAGAAATTGCCGGAAAAAGTCAACCGCTCGGCCGTAATCGGCGAAAAACCGGAATTTTCACACCTTTGGCCAAAGTGGGTCATGTCATATATCAAAATGTCGGGCTCGGCGAGCACTTTAACATGGTGCAAGAAATTGCCGGAAAAAGTCAACCGCTCGGCCGTAATCGGCGAAAAACCGGAATTTTCACACCTTTGGCCAAAGTGGGTCATGTCATATATCAAAATGTCGGGCTCGGCGAGCACTTTAACATGGTGCAAGAAATTGCCGGAAAAAGTCAACCGCTCGGCCGTAATCGGCGAAAAACCGGAATTTTCACACCTTTGGCCAAAGTGGGTCATGTCATATATCAAAATGTCGGGCTCGGCGAGCACTTTAACATGGTGCAAGAAATTGCCGGAAAAAGTCAACCGCTCGGCCGTAATCGGCGAAAAACCGGAATTTTCACACCTTTGGCCAAAGTGGGTCATGTCATATATCAAAATGTCGGGCTCGGCGAGCACTTTAACATGGTGCAAGAAATTGCCGGAAAAAGTCAACCGCTCGGCCGTAATCGGCGAAAAACCGGAATTTTCACACCTTTGGCCAAAGTGGGTCATGTCATATATCAAAATGTCGGGCTCGGCGAGCACTTTAACATGGTGCAAGAAATTGCCGGAAAAAGTCAACCGCTCGGCCGTAATCGGCGAAAAACCGGAATTTTCACACCTTTGGCCAAAGTGGGTCATGTCATATATCAAAATGTCGGGCTCGGCGAGCACTTTAACATGGTGCAAGAAATTGCCGGAAAAAGTCAACCGCTCGGCCGTAATCGGCGAAAAACCGGAATTTTCACACCTTTGGCCAAAGTGGGTCATGTCATATATCAAAATGTCGGGCTCGGCGAGCACTTTAACATGGTGCAAGAAATTGCCGGAAAAAGTCAACCGCTCGGCCGTAATCGGCGAAAAACCGGAATTTTCACACCTTTGGCCAAAGTGGGTCATGTCATATATCAAAATGTCGGGCTCGGCGAGCACTTTAACATGGTGCAAGAAATTGCCGGAAAAAGTCAACCGCTCGGCCGTAATCGGCGAAAAACCGGAATTTTCACACCTTTGGCCAAAGTGGGTCATGTCATATATCAAAATGTCGGGCTCGGCGAGCACTTTAACATGGTGCAAGAAATTGCCGGAAAAAGTCAACCGCTCGGCCGTAATCGGCGAAAAACCGGAATTTTCACACCTTTGGCCAAAGTGGGTCATGTCATATATCAAAATGTCGGGCTCGGCGAGCACTTTAACATGGTGCAAGAAATTGCCGGAAAAAGTCAACCGCTCGGCCGTAATCGGCGAAAAACCGGAATTTTCACACCTTTGGCCAAAGTGGGTCATGTCATATATCAAAATGTCGGGCTCGGCGAGCACTTTAACATGGTGCAAGAAATTGCCGGAAAAAGTCAACCGCTCGGCCGTAATCGGCGAAAAACCGGAATTTTCACACCTTTGGCCAAAGTGGGTCATGTCATATATCAAAATGTCGGGCTCGGCGAGCACTTTAACATGGTGCAAGAAATTGCCGGAAAAAGTCAACCGCTCGGCCGTAATCGGCGAAAAACCGGAATTTTCACACCTTTGGCCAAAGTGGGTCATGTCATATATCAAAATGTCGGGCTCGGCGAGCACTTTAACATGGTGCAAGAAATTGCCGGAAAAAGTCAACCGCTCGGCCGTAATCGGCGAAAAACCGGAATTTTCACACCTTTGGCCAAAGTGGGTCATGTCATATATCAAAATGTCGGGCTCGGCGAGCACTTTAACATGGTGCAAGAAATTGCCGGAAAAAGTCAACCGCTCGGCCGTAATCGGCGAAAAACCGGAATTTTCACACCTTTGGCCAAAGTGGGTCATGTCATATATCAAAATGTCGGGCTCGGCGAGCACTTTAACATGGTGCAAGAAATTGCCGGAAAAAGTCAACCGCTCGGCCGTAATCGGCGAAAAACCGGAATTTTCACACCTTTGGCCAAAGTGGGTCATGTCATATATCAAAATGTCGGGCTCGGCGAGCACTTTAACATGGTGCAAGAAATTGCCGGAAAAAGTCAACCGCTCGGCCGTAATCGGCGAAAAACCGGAATTTTCACACCTTTGGCCAAAGTGGGTCATGTCATATATCAAAATGTCGGGCTCGGCGAGCACTTTAACATGGTGCAAGAAATTGCCGGAAAAAGTCAACCGCTCGGCCGTAATCGGCGAAAAACCGGAATTTTCACACCTTTGGCCAAAGTGGGTCATGTCATATATCAAAATGTCGGGCTCGGCGAGCACTTTAACATGGTGCAAGAAATTGCCGGAAAAAGTCAACCGCTCGGCCGTAATCGGCGAAAAACCGGAATTTTCACACCTTTGGCCAAAGTGGGTCATGTCATATATCAAAATGTCGGGCTCGGCGAGCACTTTAACATGGTGCAAGAAATTGCCGGAAAAAGTCAACCGCTCGGCCGTAATCGGCGAAAAACCGGAATTTTCACACCTTTGGCCAAAGTGGGTCATGTCATATATCAAAATGTCGGGCTCGGCGAGCACTTTAACATGGTGCAAGAAATTGCCGGAAAAAGTCAACCGCTCGGCCGTAATCGGCGAAAAACCGGAATTTTCACACCTTTGGCCAAAGTGGGTCATGTCATATATCAAAATGTCGGGCTCGGCGAGCACTTTAACATGGTGCAAGAAATTGCCGGAAAAAGTCAACCGCTCGGCCGTAATCGGCGAAAAACCGGAATTTTCACACCTTTGGCCAAAGTGGGTCATGTCATATATCAAAATGTCGGGCTCGGCGAGCACTTTAACATGGTGCAAGAAATTGCCGGAAAAAGTCAACCGCTCGGCCGTAATCGGCGAAAAACCGGAATTTTCACACCTTTGGCCAAAGTGGGTCATGTCATATATCAAAATGTCGGGCTCGGCGAGCACTTTAACATGGTGCAAGAAATTGCCGGAAAAAGTCAACCGCTCGGCCGTAATCGGCGAAAAACCGGAATTTTCACACCTTTGGCCAAAGTGGGTCATGTCATATATCAAAATGTCGGGCTCGGCGAGCACTTTAACATGGTGCAAGAAATTGCCGGAAAAAGTCAACCGCTCGGCCGTAATCGGCGAAAAACCGGAATTTTCACACCTTTGGCCAAAGTGGGTCATGTCATATATCAAAATGTCGGGCTCGGCGAGCACTTTAACATGGTGCAAGAAATTGCCGGAAAAAGTCAACCGCTCGGCCGTAATCGGCGAAAAACCGGAATTTTCACACCTTTGGCCAAAGTGGGTCATGTCATATATCAAAATGTCGGGCTCGGCGAGCACTTTAACATGGTGCAAGAAATTGCCGGAAAAAGTCAACCGCTCGGCCGTAATCGGCGAAAAACCGGAATTTTCACACCTTTGGCCAAAGTGGGTCATGTCATATATCAAAATGTCGGGCTCGGCGAGCACTTTAACATGGTGCAAGAAATTGCCGGAAAAAGTCAACCGCTCGGCCGTAATCGGCGAAAAACCGGAATTTTCACACCTTTGGCCAAAGTGGGTCATGTCATATATCAAAATGTCGGGCTCGGCGAGCACTTTAACATGGTGCAAGAAATTGCCGGAAAAAGTCAACCGCTCGGCCGTAATCGGCGAAAAACCGGAATTTTCACACCTTTGGCCAAAGTGGGTCATGTCATATATCAAAATGTCGGGCTCGGCGAGCACTTTAACATGGTGCAAGAAATTGCCGGAAAAAGTCAACCGCTCGGCCGTAATCGGCGAAAAACCGGAATTTTCACACCTTTGGCCAAAGTGGGTCATGTCATATATCAAAATGTCGGGCTCGGCGAGCACTTTAACATGGTGCAAGAAATTGCCGGAAAAAGTCAACCGCTCGGCCGTAATCGGCGAAAAACCGGAATTTTCACACCTTTGGCCAAAGTGGGTCATGTCATATATCAAAATGTCGGGCTCGGCGAGCACTTTAACATGGTGCAAGAAATTGCCGGAAAAAGTCAACCGCTCGGCCGTAATCGGCGAAAAACCGGAATTTTCACACCTTTGGCCAAAGTGGGTCATGTCATATATCAAAATGTCGGGCTCGGCGAGCACTTTAACATGGTGCAAGAAATTGCCGGAAAAAGTCAACCGCTCGGCCGTAATCGGCGAAAAACCGGAATTTTCACACCTTTGGCCAAAGTGGGTCATGTCATATATCAAAATGTCGGGCTCGGCGAGCACTTTAACATGGTGCAAGAAATTGCCGGAAAAAGTCAACCGCTCGGCCGTAATCGGCGAAAAACCGGAATCAAAATGTCGAGCTCGGCGCCCACTTTAAGATGATGCAAGATATCCCGGACATATCAAGACGTTATAAGGTTTCGGTCATCAATTGAAAACTCTATATTAGTAGATTTTATCTAACAAATTAAACCTATCTCCTGTTTTAGGAAAGTAACTTGTCACTCATTAACAAAAATGTATAAAACGGACAGTAACTAGTAACTTAAACTAAATAATAATGACTACTGAACTAACTGACCAACTAGAAAGCGAAACGACAGTCTCACCGCATCACAAAAAAGATCAGTGACTGCATAGATATCCTGCTCAATAGATAAAACAAAGAGGGAGAACTATGCTAAGTCGTATTGCAGCAAACATATTTTAAAAAGTTTGGATCAGGTCGTTATGTTAACTAAAATGTCAGTATAATGAAAGGCGCACTCTAAATTCACAAAGACAGTATAATAACTGTTTAGTTTATTTTAGCTCGATTAGGAAGAAAGCTTGTTCCTTATCGAGTAACTCTCGAGTCCGCGTCCTGAAAAAAAACAGTAGGCTACTGGTGTCACATGAGGAGGTACGGTCGTGACTGGGGTTCGAAACCGCAACCTCCGGGATGAACCTTACTTGTCCCGATTGTGGAGTTAGTTATGTTACAAGGCTGACATTGTTGTTTTATGGATTAGTATTTCTTTTTCGTCCTGGCTGTGTGTTGGAACTTTCCTCGTTCAGGTGCATCCAAATTTGTAGTGGTCTAGATGGTTTTGAGAAGGCAGTGAACAAGCAGGTGAGGCAGATTGTCTCCTAGCAACAACAAAGCGCGTTACCAAAGAGAAGGGAGACTGGTGTTGCTGCTCATTCCGCCCAAAACTGCACGCATTGCCAGTGGTTGGGTGGTTGAAAAGTTGCAACAATCTTCCTGATACAGTAGCGCGCAAGAAAAGATTATATTAATATGATGAAACGCGAACAATATTATCAATACCAGACGAGCGATTCAATCGGGTAACATACGATATAACAGTTTGAATATCTTTATCATACATGTACTTAGAGACAAACCGTGTATCACAACAACATTTAAGCCGCCACTTTTATCCATCGTCGGACCCACGGTCTATTACGGAATAAAGAATGAATAACCTTGGTACCGAGGATGCTTTTATCATAATGAAATGCTGTCTCAGTTTTAAGAATTTTCTTTTTGTACGGAACAGTCCAGAAAATTTCTCATTATACCGGGATATAAAACTACATTCTTCTTTCTTTTCGACAAAAACAAAATGAAAACAGCGGTATGTGCTATAAAGTAAAGAAGAATTTTTAAAAAATTGTCTTCGCCCGTCCACTGATTCGATGTGTCTGTAGTTTCCTTTCACTGGAGACGTAGTGGCACAGGCAGGTGCGATCGCCTCATGATCGGAAGATCCTGATTCGATCCCAACCAATGCCACGGCGGTTGTGTCCATACTGGCAAGACAATATATCTACACATTGTCTCTCTTTCTATTCGTGATTGATTTCGTTTGGAATGAGTCTCCTTATCTAAGTTGTAAGACCTTGTTTGCAATTGAGAAAAATAAATTGATATAGATTAATAGCTTTGTAGGACCATATTCGTAACAGATCGCATTTGTAACATATTTCTTACGTATGCGATCGCATTCGTAACAGGTAAAATGTGTTACGAATGTGTTTGTCCAACATGGGGGTTGACATGAGAAGCACATATGTATCATGTTGAGTTTTATACTGCAAATTTTCAATCAGTTGGTTTTCATCGCAACATCATTAAATGACTACAATAAGCACCATCACAAGTTAGCGTCTTCGTCGTCGACGTCAATGACGTCATAAAATTATTTGAGCCGTATCATGATAAAATGGGCTTTCGGGAATATTCGAGGCTTTGTAACTTGTGTGGGCTCATATCGGCCTGCGCATCCGCACAGTCTGATAAGGCCCACCCCGTTCGCTGTTATTTCAAAGAAGGCTTATTCTACCTGAATATGAAATTTTCTGACCCTTATTCAGATACATAAATCCACAGGTCAGCCTAGATATACACTTTCCGGAAATTCACGAAAATGTCCGAATGCAATTTTAGGGGCCATGACTCTAAGAGAAATAGCGTGATATGGCTACTTTTCGAGGAAAAACAAGATCTTAATTATATATAACTTCAGTGCAAGTTTGGTCAAAATCAATTATTGTGTTCCAAGACTAAAATAAGCCAATAAGCCATTTCAGCTATAACTCCGGGACAAATGTCGCGATATCACTGTTTTAAGAGGAAGTGAGAGCCTGTATAACTTTGATAAAAATCGAATAGTAAATGTAGTCACATTGTGTTGGCAAGGATAAATCAGCACTTTTTTGCAAATTCAGGGGCCGTAACTCCAAGTCAAATGGTGCAATACGGTTGTTTTTGAAGGGAACCGAGATCTTATAGATATATACGTTCTGTGCAAGTTTAGTAAAAATAAACAAAAAATGTCGTCACTATTGCGTTCACAAGGCTAAAATCAGTAATTATTGCCAATTCCAAGACGAATAAGGTGATATGTCTGGTTTTCGAAACCGAGATATCATAGATATATATAAGTTCTGTGCAAGTTTGGTTAAAATAAAAAAATAATGTTGTCTCTATCTTATTCACAAGAAAAATGTGAACGGACGGACGGTCGGACGACGGACGACGTACAAAGGGTGATCACAAATAGCTTACTTTGTCACTTCGTATAAGTGAGCTAAAACATGTTACAAATGTTATTCAGATGTAAAAATGCACTTTTTTGTTCATTTTACCGATTGAAAATGAGCTGTGACAAATGTGATCAGATGTCACATCAAAAATCGGCATCGATCACATTCGTCTCAAAAATTGTTACATATGTGCTTGATTTCTGTTACATATGCGATCTCATTTGTAACACCTGTTACAAATGCGATCTGTTACGAATGTGGTCCTACATAGCTTCCCTTCAGTTTCCATAGGGACTGTATTTTAAGTGTCCAAATGCCAGTAGTTCGCCGTCAAGAAATGATAAAACATTATACGCCTCTTCTTAAGAACCTAACCCAAAAATAAAGGGAAATAAATGAATGAACTATAGCGTGGTTGGGCAAAGTCGAACCAGCTATATTCAATAAAACATCGCTTTTACCGCACGTTTCCCTGGCATCAAAATACTGTCGTCTTTAAATTACTAATATAAATGTTTTGAAACAAATTTATTATTGTAAATCAGCGTTATCTTCAAAATTCATGCATTGAAGTTGTTGCGATAGCCGCCCAGCGGTTTGAGGTTTGCTAGCCGATGACGCCGAGTCAAGACTTCTACCTTCTAAATAAAATCTGAGGATTTTTCAATCCTTACATTTATTGTACCCAGTTTCTGAGAAGAGCAGTTTCTACTTTTAAAACCGAACTACCCATCAATTCTAAATAATCTTTCAGATTGATCACATCACATATTTATAGAAAGTCAGTTTTGGTGTTGGTATGATTGCAAAGATTTATATTGTTTCAAAGAAAACTATGCGACAATTTATCATTGCGGGCCGCCGCAGCAGCGGCCCGCTGTATTTAATACGTGGTTGGAAAATGTAACATGTAGGTGAAGTAGTGTATAGTTCTTTGAACAAAATGTTATGAAAATCGCCTAGGAGGTTACGATAAAGAATGGGTTAAACCACTGTTCATTGTGTAGCTTTAAAATTGTCAAAAAATTGATATTTCTATCTTTTATCCATGTAAAACGTCAAATTATTTTATATCCTTATGTATCGTCTAATAAGTAGTGAAAGGTTTTTATCGTTCGGCCAGTATAAAAACCGATATCGGTCAAACATGCCGGTATCTTCCGGTATCGACCAAAGTGGGTCCATTACGTTACTATGACTCGATTTTTATAGTTTAAATTTACAATCACACTTCCTTTTGTTTTCGAATGGAAGTATCATTGTACAGTCACTGACAGTCTATTTAAATCAGACATGTCATGTTAAAGCAATAAAGTGAAAGGTACCCAAAGTTAATTAACTGGTCGGGATGCACTTTCTATTTTTATCAGACTGGTTTACATTTCGAGTTACCATACTGGTCTACAGCAATTAATAAACTGACAGTTAGCCAATGTTAACTAATTGGTCGGTAACGATACTTTTAGTAATAGTGTGTGTTGTTTTGTTTACAAACATTTTGACTGCAAACGATTTTGTAAGGATAGAGGCAGGAATAGTATTGTATATTTTGAAAATCACCTGAATGGAACATAGCGAAGAACATACTAATTATTATAATATTGCTGCGTTAATTTTGTTTTAATAAACGCTGAATGAAAATAGGGCTCGAATATACAATCTAATGGAAAAAAACCGGAAAGATCATAAAGACTATTTAAAGTTTTTCATGAATGATTTTGTTTCTTTTTAAATCATAAATGATACACTGGAAATGAGAAAGAGTTACTAAATTGTAAAAGTCAAGTATTTGCTTTACATGAACCTAGAATATATTTTTATTCTGTCTTTGTTATAAAGTCTGTAAAGTTTATTTGCATCTCCCATTTCAAAATATTTACTTGAAAGCTTTGTTTTTAGGCCCGCTGTGATACGTAGTATCACAGTTTTTCTTGTTTATACTGGCAATACTTTACCTACATTGCATTTATAAACGCCATTTCATCGGTTATTTAATGACAATGTAGGTTCTGATAACAGACGGAATGTCATTCTGCTTAACTACGTGGTTACGATATGTTTCACTCCAAAATCGAAAGTAGCGAAGTCACGAAGATACTCACGCAGTTGGGAGTTAAAAGATGATAGAATTCATGCAAAAAAGAGCCAGATTTTAAGTTGTTGTCGCTATTAGCGATATTTGTTAAATATACCATTTAACTGCCATAATCAGGGAAGCACCGTGGTGTGCATTTGTTAATATAGTTGAACATGCGAAATAGACTGTTAAAATGCACCAAAGATTTTGTTAGTAAGCTAGTAGCAAAATAGTTTTGTCTTAAACCACCTTTTCAACAGAGTTTTAATGGTTTCCTAACTATCGTTGAATGAAATTATTGATTGATTACTATGATTATTCCCAATAATATGCTGTGATTCATTCATTTCGAAATACCTACCATTCGTGTGTTCTGCATGGTTCAGTGTAACAATATAACAAATATTGAGCCGCGTCATGGGAAAACCAACATAATGGACTTTGCGACCATGCAAGCAGGCATGTCTGGATCGATACTGGTCGCCCATCAATGTGTAAGCAGTTTCTGTTTAATGTTGTGTTTTATGGTATATGTTACATGTACCATACATCTGTATTATCGTGAACGGGCTGGGTGGGAATGTTCGGGTTTAACATCCGGCGGAAAACAATTTGTTATGAATGGAACACCAGTAGAAAGTTGTTTTATTATTTCGCGTATATTATGTTTTATACCATGAATGCAATCGATCATTAATTTTCATGTCGATATTAAAGAAATGTGTTGTGTTAATGTTTACAATGATGAAAATATGACGTTGTAAGGCATGCTCAAGTGCTCAGTACAATGTATTAAATATTCAGACATTGTTCTTTATTCATTACTTAGTCTAGAAAAAAAGATATACGTCAAAGGAAATACATTTCAGTTACATGTACGTTTATTTACAGGCGGGCAGTTGATTTAACGATAATTCCTGGTAAGGACCAGTACTATAACTATTTTCTTCTTAAAAAAATTGCAAACTTTCTCACATAAAGAAACGTGGTCAGTAGCGGGGCTCGATCCCAAGACTCTCAATAATTGAGAAGTTTCAGCTTCTCTAACCTCTTGACCAAGGAGGAATCTCACTATCCGTAACATTGCTTAATATGCTGTTACATCAAGCGGTCAGATGTTTCACTTAAAAAATATCAGACATATTGCAAAACGTGTGTTCAACATTCCTCTTCTAAGTACCAATCCTTACGATAATCTATGTTTCAGACCGAACATTTTCAGTGCTTTCAGCGCTTTGATGTTTTTATAATGTAAGCGCTCCATGCCAGTATTACCGTAAATCGTACACTTTTTGCGACACTCACAAATATTATTATACTGTACTAAACACTATAACATAGAGTAGTCTTTTCATCTTTTAAAAATCCATTTAATCTTCCTAAAAATGAATTTTTTTGCTTCTTCAAGTATAATGCTAAAACACTGTGTTCATTAATCGAAACGAAGACGATTAAATTGTGTTCTAAACAGAAACCTTTTAATTTTTAATCGGATATTTTTATATCGATACGCAATTTACTTTTTTTGGACACGATATTAAGCAATATTGGCAGGGAGAAAACAACTTGAAGTCTGTGAAGCTTCTTTGATATGAAGAAAACGTTATAATTTTTTTTAATGCATGTTTGTATGACAGTAAATTGTTTCTTTGATCACTTCGAATAATCGATCTAAAATGAATTCATGAATGAAGCAACAACGCTAGTAATTTATTTTTACAAGAAACGTCAGAAAACGTCAGTATCAGCTCGTTACGTCACGTCAATTTTGTATTTTACGTCAACGTCTCTCATGTTTTTCCCACTTCAAAATAGTTTCGGTGGCACGAAAAGGACGGTGACCCCCTTTTTTATTTGATAAAATTGCTTTAAATTAGTTTAAAAACCCATAGCGCTTTATTAAAAATATTCTCTCGGGCCGTTTTTTTCGCAATTGATGCTAAATGCGTCAATTTTGCAGTTATTTTTGCTTTGAAAATTGTCGCCCCTTCAGGGTTCGCTCCACACTTTTTCATATTTTTGGCAAAAAATATTACATATTTTTATTTTTTCAGATGGTTAAATGGTTCGACATTGCATTTATTAAAACTAGATCGTTCCGTTATCAACATAGAAAGAGATAGAACGAAAATAACACGAAAATTGACGAAAATGCACCTCCCCGCTAGGTGGAGCTTTTTACTCAGTTTCCATGAAAATATCGTTTCACCGTAGTATTTTTTCAAAAGTCAATTAGTCATGCAAAATATATTAAATCCGCGTTGCCTTTTTAAAAAATGACCCGATTTCTGGGGGAAACCCGCGAACTACCTTAAATATATTTAAAATGTTTCGAACAGTCTTGTCATAAATAGATCAAGGTAAAATCCGAAACAAAAAATGAAGATTGAAGAATTTTTTATTAAAATCTATGTAATAAAGACTTTCTTTTATTTAGCATTCTAAATATAAAGAGCGGAGCGGTGGTGTAGAGGTTAAGTGTCGGCCTCTCATCCCTGAGGTTGTGGGTTCGAGCCCCACTGGGGTCACGACCGTACTTCCTCATAAGACATCAGTACTGGTTTCTCCAGGAAGCGGAGTCGAGAGTGACTCGTTTAGCTACAATGTGACTCGTGACTCGTTTAGCTTTCTATACGATCGAGCTAAAATAAATTAGTATAATTTAAATAAAGCTCAACATTTCAAATTACCATTGAAGATTGCCAGTAAGTCCTAAGCAGTTTCGGTACATGAAGTACCAAGTGTTTATACAAATACGTAATCTTTTGTATTACTGACAATTATAACATGACTGTACTCAACGACTTCCGGGACATGGGACCCCTCTCTTTCCTCAGGATACACACTTTAGTTTCCCTGACGGGCGTAAATTTCACATTTTAGATTAACAACACAGTGTAGGCGCGTAAATTACGAGTGTTTATATCTTTAGTTATTTTCTTAACATGCATGTTTCGGAAAATATAAAGATTGATTGAATAATTCGTAATGGAAAATCTTGTAAGTACTGTTACAGCTTTCTTTAACATATGTTTAAAATAAATAAATTGTTAACTTTGCCGTAAGGTATTCTTATGCTGAACTTGGATGTTATTATCTTTCTGACCGTTCATAAAACGTATGACATATCTATCAGGAAAATGAAAAGTAGCGGCTTAAGGAATAATATATAAGGAATAAAATAAATATACATTGTATAAGGAATAATATATAAGTCTCGTACAATTTCGGTACACACATGCGCAATGAAGAAAAAGGATATTTTAAATATTAAAATTGTTTGTACTTTAATAGACTGAAACTAAATTCTTTATTTGAAAACATATATTATATGTGTTTAAACATATGTTTTTCAAAGTGACCTTATGACTCTTTAATTGAATTACAAAGGGAAATTTCTACCTAAAACCGCGATGTACACCGTGATAGTGTAAAGAAATACATGTACATGTCAAGTTTTTAGATTATTAAAATCTCAAACGTGTAACTTTTTCAGCTCACTACGTCTTATTAATAAAATGTCAGACGTGAATAAATTTTATGAAAATCATCTCTTTCGTTATCATAATATTTTTTATTGAGAACCTGCACTTGCCAGTAAAGTAAAAATAAAAATTTAATAATTATAAATGTAATGATAATGACAACACATTATTATCTACTAATGACAGACACCATACAAAAATAAATATAAAAGAATAATGTAAATAAAGCAATATCTTTCACATGTATATTTCTTTTTCTCATTATAGATGTGTTATCATACAAGGCAGTAACTGTTAAAGTTTATTTCCACGTCGATAAGTTTAATTTCCTGATCAATACAACAAAGAGGAAAATAATGCCTACACATAAACGTGTGTTAAAAGCACATATAACTTTTAAAATTTCCTTATTGATCATTGCAAACAGATAAAGTATCTTCACGAATAGGGAAGTTTTTTTGGTACAATTAATTTGAGATAAGTCTTATCAAATGCATTAAAGCTGCTCGCTCTCAGTTTTTGGTAAAAAAATAAAGTTCTTCAAATTGTATGAAAATAACATATTTTAAAACATAAAGTCATATAAAAAGATTCCAGTATAAACTCCTGTAAAGTTTATCTGTATATTTGAAATAAAATGCTACCAAATTATAAAGTGTTACGAACGCTTTTAAAATTCCAATATAAACATATAGTGTAGCGGTGCCGTCTGCAAATACCTACCTAGATTTTAAAAATTTGATTCTATACTTTAGTTTTATATTTATGAACTAGTATATCGTTTATTTTTTTTTAACGTTAACTGAGAGCGAGCAGCTTTAAAGGCGTACATTTATTTCTGTCTGATATAAAGAGAAATAGCCCAGTACGTCAAGTAATTTATTTCACGTTTTCAAATTATTTTAGGCATCTTGCTTTACCATACCATGCAAAAAATGAACATTTAAATGTAGAAAGCATGTAACAAGCATATATATCAACGTGTGTTGTGGGTTGAAGTTGTTTATGATTAAACATATGGAGCAAAGGTTGTACAATTCCCTTAGTAAAATGTAATTGCCTGATAGTGCATGCTTTCTTGTGACAAACCTTAAATACTGCTCCTTTGCTCACTGAATTCAAACCAAGGTGAATATTAAAAAAACACATATTAAAAAGAAACAAGCAAATTGGACAGATAAGGATCCACCGCCGAAAAAGGCAACATTTATTAAGGGATAAAAATTTGTTAATAATTTTTTGTATAGGGTTATTACATCATCTGTGCATAATGCACCGAATTCAAAGACAAGACTATGAAATTTCTTTGTTGCAAATATTGGGAAAAAGAGTGTTTCAAGGTCCATTACTAACACCAAATCAAATTTTCTTTTAAATCTGAAATTGAAATAGGGAAACACAGTTTGAAACCGGCTTCTAAAACTTTAAAATACTGCTGCAGAAAAATAAGTGAATGTTTGTGTATTTCCTTCGATTTACCTGGGTGGTCTTTTTGTCCTACTTTCGCTTTATTGAATGTTGTAAACAGTCAGAGATATACTTCGCACATCATTGGAAGTAAAGT
The DNA here is from genome assembly GCA_022818135.1 of Saxidomus purpurata. Classification (NCBI taxonomy): domain Eukaryota; kingdom Metazoa; phylum Mollusca; class Bivalvia; order Venerida; family Veneridae; genus Saxidomus; species Saxidomus purpurata. The sequence goes on from JAFMSR010000007.1 coordinate 45,279,406, forward strand.
TCTTCAGTTACAATTCAAAATAAGCATGCTTATTTATGTACAACCTACTCTCTGGGAGACTTTTGGAAAATTACAAAGATATTTGAAAACTGGAAAACTTACTTTCGTTCTTGAAAAGGCAAAACATAATTTATTAATTCTTTTGTTAAACTCAAATTTTCAACACAATATGGTCACATTTGATGCAGTATGTCATATTTTTCCTTCTGAGAAGACGCCCGTTACAATTCCAGATTTAAAAGAAAATTCGATTTGGTGTTAGTAACGCACCTTTAAGTAAAACAGTCCCACCACCTGCTGGTACATAAATCGCTATCCACCCATTAATTGCACAACAAAAGCTTTACATAGATTATTGAATGTTTTACGGTACTGCGTCATATTCTAAGACACCTACTTTACCGATAATGAGAATATAATCAGATTGATGTAGGGAGCGCCCCTTTAAGAAAACAAAAATTCGCAAGTCTCTATATTGATATGCTAGAAAGTTACTACATGTACACGCCAAAATCCATTTACTTAAATATCCGATGAGGGGGGGGGGGGGGGGGGGTGGTTTTGGGTTGGGTTTTTTTTTTTTTTTTTTTTTTTTTTTGGGGGGGGGGGGGTTTTTTTTTGTGGGGGGGGGGGGGGGGGGGGGGGGGGGGGGGGGGGGGGGGGGGGGGGGGGGGGGGGGGGGGGGGGGTGTGGGGGAGAGGTTTTTATTTTTTGTTTTTTTTTAATTTTTTTTTTTAAATTGGTTGTTAAAAAAATTTTTTTTTTTTTTTTTTTTTTTTTTTAAAAAAAAAAAAAAAAAAAAAAAAGGGGAAACACTAACAAAAATTTTCCAAAAAGTTGAGCGTGCATCACTGACTAATTCGGATTTATACTTATTCTAACTTTCATAACATTCTACGCATGCTTGTTTAGTTATGGCTCCCGACGGACTGACAGACGAACGAAATAAAACAGTATCCTTCCGCCTTCTGAAACTCACAATAGAACTAAATTTGATCTTTGTTTCAGGTTTCTGAAGTTCAGCCTAAAGTCTCTGAGATTCAAATGGAAAACAAGAACGTTCTGAGCCAAACGCATCATTTGGCAACTTCAAACAAAAGACACTGCTCTTGGTATTATTTTGTGTTTAAATTTGTTTTGATTTCATTTTTTGTTTTGTTTAAAGCTTTACGCCGTAAATTCTACAAAACCTACACGATGGAATACTTTTCAATTTAAAACATTTTCACTTCACGGCTACATTGTCATCAGATCTCCAGTCGATCCTAAATCTGGTTATTAAAACAAACTTGGCCAAAACGGTTCACTTTTCATCTTTGCTAGAAACTCCTGCATGTGAAACAAGACCACGTTTCATCAAAGTCCGCGAAGCCTCTTACCGCCGGCGGTCTTTTTTTCACAGATTTAGCTGTAAGTGTAGCAACAATATTTAGACCTTCAAAGCATATACACGTGTATGTTGTTGTATTTGTTTCAGTGAAAGCCAAACAGAGAAGTTGCGGAACGGTAAGATTATTTATCCCCCCGCCGAAGGCGAAGGGGATATTAGAAATGCTCTTCGTCCGTCCGTCCGTCCGTCCGTGCGTCCGACCCAATTTTGTCCGGAGCATAACTCCAAAAGTACTTGAGGGATTTTCTTCAAACTTAATACACTGACATAGCACATTGGTAGGAAGTGCAGTGTGCAAGAACAATAACTCTACCTTGCCTACTTCTAGAGTTATTCCCCTTTATCAGATTTACTTGTCCGGAGCATAACTCCAAAAGTACTTGAGGGATTTACTTCAAACTTAATACACTGACATAGCACATTGGTAGGAAGTGCAGTGTGCAAGAACAATAACTCTACCTTGCCTACTTTTAGAGTTATTCCCCTTTATCAGATTTACTTTAAAAGTTTTGTCCAGAGCATAACTCCAAAAGTACTTGAGGGATTTACTTCAAACTTAATACACTGACATAGCACATTGGTAGGAAGTGCAGTGTGCAAGAACAAGCAAGAACAATAGCTCTACCTTGCCTACTTTTAGAGTTATTCCCCTTTATCAGATTTACTTGTCCGGGGCATAACTCCAAAAGTACTTTAGGGATTTTCTTCAAACTTAATACACTGACATAGCACATTGGTAGGAAGTGCAGTGTGCAAGAACAATAACTCTACCTTGCCTACTTTTAGAGTTATTCCCCTTTATCAGATTTACTTTAAAAGTTTTGTCCAGAGCATAACTCCAAAAGTACTTGAGGGATTTACTTCAAACTTAATACACTGACATAGCACATTGGTAGGAAGTGCAGTGTGCAAGAACAATAGCTCTACCTTGCCTACTTTTAGAGTTATTCCCTTTATCAGATTTACTTGAAAAACTTTGTCGGGAGCATAACTCCAAAAGTACTTGAGGGATTTTCTTCAAACTTAATACACTGACATAGCACATTGGTAGGAAGTGCAGTGTGCAAGAACAATAACTCTACCTTGTCTACTTTTAGTCAAATAGAAAAATATCATACCTATACTGATAATGAACATTAATATAATTTTGCAAACCTTCTCTTCATTGCCTTATTCTTTTTCCACTTACTTGAAAACTGTATTCAGCATGACCATAACTATACGGCTTTTTAAGGATTTCCTCTCACCAAATAAAATGTACGAAAGTACAACCTTCAGGTAACTTTTTCCTGGCGGGGGGATTAACCATGTGTAACATGGCTCTTGTTGGTTTTTGTTTTAAAGCTTATGGTCGAACTTATTCCTCACTCATTTGTAAGAAGAGAGTCTTTATTGTTATATTCGTAAATCCGAAGAGAGTCTTTATTGTTATATTCGTAAATCCGAATAGAGTCTTTATTGTTATATTCGTAAATCCGAAGAGAGTCTTTATTGTTATATTCGTAAATCCGAATAAAGTCTTTATTGTTAAATTCGTCAATCCGAATAGAGTCTTTATTGTTAAATTCGTAAATCCGAATAGAGTCTTTATTGTTATATTCGTAAATCCGAAGAGAGTCTTTATTGTTCTATTGCATTGTACTAGTCAACCTCTGTCAGTCTCATTTTCTACCGATATGTCATTATTAAATCTACTTAAGTCATATGCTTTTTGTCCAGGTGTGGTAGCCGTATGTCATTTTATGACACAAAATGTCTTAAAGTCAATTAAATGTAAAAAATGCTTTTTGAAGAAATTGCAGAGCTACAGAAACGAATAAGTAAGCTGGAAGAACGATTGACAGAAAAGGATCAAGGACACTTGGAGAAGAACTATGAGTCTCTCAATCAACAAGCAGCGAAAATTGAAAAACATATTCCCATGGTACAGACGTGCAGCATGCAAGAATCTCAGAATGCTACATCTGAAGCAGAAAAAGGTGACGAAAGTAGGAGCTGCTGCAGCATGGATTAGAGTGAAAGGAGACATCGAAAGGACTTTAAGCCTCTCACAAGAAAACAAAAATGAAGAAAAAGAAAATCTGATTAAAATAAACAGATATAAAACATCCAATAAAACATTGCAAGAATCTACTTGTGCCCATAAGGCGAAAAAATGCACTTGTAAATCGACTAAAGACAATGTTATGCTGTCTAATTTAAGATTAATTGGAAACAATTTGAATGATGACAAAAAGCTAACACTTGATAATGCAAATAGTTCAAAAAAGAATAAAAACGCGATGGAAAATAGGGTAAAAAATGTGACTTGCAGCACAACGAAAAGTTCAAAAGATATGGGCATAGCTGATAAAGACGAATCAAATGACATGCAAGCCGCTAACACAAGCATACAATCGCATGAAGACCTGTTTGATCAGAGGGAGAATGGAAGTACAGGATGTAATACATCTATCCCAGATCACGAAATACGTCAAAAAATTACACAAAATGGAAATGAGCCTGATGGACAAATGGAGCATAAACCTGATAATTCGAGCATTAATGTAGCCATAAAGGAATTCGAAGTCGTAGATGTTGCGGATGTTGTAGACATCACTACCCCAGACATTGATGTGCAATACCATGACAAACAGTCGCAGGAAACATGGGGACCCTATGCGATGCTAGAAGAGACAAAACACAGTGGTGAAAGAACAACGGTTCATTCAGAAGTAAACGATACCCTTGAAATAAATACAGAGCAAGACGAATACCTAGATATTCCAGACCCCAATGAGTTGAATCATCTCGTACCAGCCAACTCCAAAAATATTGTTATTGGCCAAGTAGAGACTAAACATGGGAACGAGGAGGAAACCGGGGGTAATTTGTGTGAAGCTGTCAGTGACAAAGAAAGTGAATCTAATCAACAGTTTTTGGGCAATCAATTATGTAATCAAAATTATATCGACAAAAACGCTGTCCAAGAAGACGAAACTGATACGATTAAGCGGTTGGAAAGTAATGCTGTAGTACATGGCAGTCCTACTCCAAGCGAAAGCAGCAACAAAATCCATGAAAAACTTGAAGAAGCAGAATCAATCCGGCAGACTGTAATAGACGAAAGTGAGAATGCGAGTAACTTCAAAACATTATTTTCAGATACAGCTCTTTTCAACGGTGGAAAGGAAACCCAACAGGTTTTACTAAAACAAGATAGAATACAAAGACCTTCATGTGTGGCAGACGATTACACAGAGATTCTTCGAAACGATGCAGAACCGTTTTCAGCTGATACTAGTCAAGTTCCGTCACAATTTCCGGAAGAGGACACGGAAAACCACGAACTATTTGATAAGATGACAAGTGATGCAGACATACCTAAAAGGGAGTATGATGACGAAAAACATCGACACGCTCTTGTCGAAATACCAACTGACAGTGACTTGAAAGAAAACGTTTATCAACTATCTTACACAGAAAAATGGGAGAAGATTAATGACGAAAGCAACGAAATTGAGGACATTCAACCAGGAAAGGTGAGAGTTGAGGAGATGGACTGTAACGACACAAATCATATTTCAGATAAAACGTCTGAAAGAAATTCGCCAAGTTTGAAAGATGACAAAGAAGACTCGACATTTAGTGACGAAGATAGTCATAAAGTTTCATTAAGATCAGAGGATAGCAAATCAGAGAAACCTCCAAAAACAACTGATGACATCATACAAAAGAATTTGGAAGTTACTGAAAATTGTTTCAAAGTTAATAAGGAAGATGTTTGTAGTAGTATTGACATGGAAAACGATAACAAAAGTCCAGCAAATACATTAGGCGGAGTTCATGACATATCTGATGAATGCAAAAAGAAAACTAAAAACTCTACTAGTGAAAATGATGTTCATCTCAACGGAGATAAACAGAAATTCCCTAACGCCGAATTTATCGAAATGCAGTCTGAGAAAGGTATGTCAAACACACCCACCAATGAGTTAGAAAACATGAAGGGGGAGAACCTACAATTGGACAGCAATGTAAATCAAACAAAAGACGGTGAAGGAGTTATCTTAGAGACCAAAAAGGATGAATCGTAAGTTTTTTCAGCAAATTTGTCTAGTTTTGAGTCTGAGTTTTTTTACCCCTTTCTCTGTACCCCGATAACAAGGGGGAGAGGGCGTAACTACAAATCGCAATTAAAACAGACGCGTCACATGATTTTTTTACAGTAAACGAACGACATGGAACCAATTAAAAGTGTTCGTTATAACCGGCTATCCATATAGTATTTTGTATTAAATAAAGAAGGAAAAAACATCTGGGCCAGAAAATATGTTCCTTGTATCCAAAACTTCGCTATATCCTGAGTCGTTATATACGGAGTTTACGGTAATAGTTAATGAAATAAATACTTTTTTCATGCAGCAAGAATATACAGGAATCACAGCAACGTTCCGAGCAGCACGAGAAAAACGCAAAAGGTATATCACCATTTTATGAACGATCCAGTTGATTGTATACTGATATTCCAAAAATCCTAATTTTGAAAACTTTCAGGAACCTGTTAACAAAAAGTCCAGCAAATATAGAAGATCGAGTTCAGGAAACAGCTGAGCAATGCGGGCAGAACACACAAAACTCTACTAGTGAAAATGATGTTCAACTCAACGGAGATAAACAGAAAATCACTAATGCCGAAAGCGTTGAATTTATTGAACGGCAGTCTGATAATAGTATGCCAAACACACCATGCAATGAGTTAGCAAACTTGATGGGGGAGAAACTACAATTGGACAACAATGTAAATCAAACAAAAGACGGTGATGGAGTTATCTTAGAGACCAAAAAGGATGAATCGTAAGTATGTCTAGTTTGAAGTACTTTTATCCCTTACTGTGTCAGTACACCGATAACAAAGGGAAAAGGGAGATGCAACAAATCGTAATTAAAACAGACGAGTTACATGATTCATATGCAGTAAACTCCGCAAATAACGAACTCCTTGGAACCAATTGAAAGTATTCTTTTAACCGGATTTTGTTGTATTGTATTTCCATATAGTATTTTCGTATTAAATAAAGAAGAAAAAAACATCGGGCCCAAAAAATGTGTTCCTTATATCCGGAATTTCGCTATATCCGAAGTCGTTATATACGGAGTTTACTGTACTTATTAATGAAATATATACTTTTTTCATGCAGCAAGAACACACAGGAATCACAGCAACGTTCCGAGCAGCACGAGAAAAACGCAAAAGGTATAATTATCTCCATTTTATGAATCATCCAGTTGATTTTCATGATACCGGTAGTGCAAATATCTAAATTTTAAATACTTTCAGGAGCCTGGTAGCAAAAAGTAATATTTTGTTGACCATACTACACTCAGTTCCAAAAGAAAGTGTGCACTTTGTTTTCTGTGATTTTTCATCGACTACTTTTCTGAAAGCCTATATATTTGGTACCAAAATTGAGATCTGTTTACGTACAATATGGCGAACATTTTAGATTTTGCAATCGATCGATGACAAATACACATGAGATATAGTGTGCGAAAATTGAAGCCGATACGTCTGCTAAATATTGAAATATTTAAAATTAAGAAGTGCACACTTTCTTTTGGAACTGAGTGTGATAACTAAAATTGTTTAGAAGGCTTATTACAATCTTTGCTATACTACATGCAGCATATTGCTTGATCAAAGTCAAGAACCTTTCTTCAAGATAAAAGTTAAGAGTCATACCCGTTGTCATTATAATAAGGTTACATATTTATTTTGTTCATGACATAAGCATCAGAAATGTTTCCTATACGGAGAATGATATTTCAAGGGTTTTGAAAACAATTTAATAATTGCCGAATTATTTGTTGATTTTCAATAGTCTTGTTCTTTCTGTCTGCAGGATCGGCAGAGGGTCCTGATGATGTTAGAAAAGCAGCAAAACAATGGCGAGCTCTCGCAGACAAGGAACAGAAAGATGGTATGTTATCAAAACAAGTGGTGAATATTTTAGATTAAAAAAAAAATTGTATCCGAAAGACTGAGGACAATTGACGAATATCGTCGATAAATCCTTTGTTGTGTTTGTATTACCGAAGACAATGTTGGATTGAAGTGTAATCATGTAGGAATAGGCATTGTCTTGAATCAAAATCATCGTTCATTAGGGGAGTTATTATCTTATGCTGTTAACGTTTTTGTTCGGGCCACCATTAAAACAGGTAGAAGACGTCTTCATGTGTAGGGCCCAATTCGTCTTTGATCCTTCAACGAAGCTGTCTGTCTCTTGGGCTTTCATTGATAGTTGTCCTTTGTTTACGCTTTTTTTTCATTTCACTATCCACAATTTGGAGAGCATGTGTATTTCATTGACTGATCAGATTAAATTTAAAATGTTTGCATTTTGCACTAAATTTGTCACAGATATTCACCTTTTAATCAGAATGACAAAAACACAGGCTTTTAATGGACATAATATAATGCCTCGCACAAAATGATCAAAAGTATCAATAAAAGTTTAATTAAAGTAAAAACCTATACGAAATGAAATGTTCAAGTAGCGAAGTAGCCAAATTTTGCGCCCGAGCTTTGAGAAAATATTTTTCTAGGTGAATTATTTCATTGTTATATCAATTTCTCATTTAAATTTCTCACAAAAATTGTTAAAGTAATTACCCGGTACTGTACGTTTAGACGCCCTTTTTCCCAAAGAGTTGCTTTATATACATTTCTGCTTATTGAGAAAGAAAAGGTGCTATTAGTATTGAAAGGTAATTCCAATCAGAATACCAAGCATCAAACCTCGTCTTATTATCATTATAAAAACATTGACCTATGTTCCGTTTAAGGCTTGTTTAAGTGGCTGCCTTAAGACTAGTAAGATGTAACATAAACATTGAAATAGAGGAACACATAAAGACGGTCTAGAAACAATTACAAGATGGTACGAAACATCTTACTGTTTTGTTAAAGAAAATAACACACGTGAAAAATTATTAATTAACTTCATCTATATAGCTATTTGTATATTGAATGATACCCAGATACCTGGGTGCACTATGTACATATTTCAGCTCGTAAATCGTTACAAGATTTAAGGGACGCGCATTCTGTTATCTGCATCGATATATCTGGCAGTATCTGTGACGGGGATGCTTGGAAACGAACATGCACTTTCGTAACGGACTTTGTAAATGGTAAATGTCTGTTCATGTTAATCCCTTACTTAGTTACTATTTTGACTTAAGAAAGAAGTTGTACACTATTGGTTCCTCAGTAGTCATTGTATAATACATACTTTAAATGTTATAAACAGGATAAAAATAGGTTTGTTTCAAATTGCAATTAAAATAAATCGCATGGGAGAATTCTTTGACTCGAACACAATATATTATATTGATATGTATATAATTATGTATGTTTATTTACTAAACAGGGTTGGTCGAGTTGTCCGGGATGAAGGAACTGCTAACTGAGCATGTTGCCTTGGTGACATTTGGACACGAAACAAAGGTTCAGATCCGATTAACCGACGATTATCCAAAAGTGCTGAAACATCTTGGTAAATAACTTATGTACAAATAAAAATTCAATTTCCCATTATTTCAAATGTTTTGATTGCGCCATACACAATAGTCTTTAATTATATAATGATATATGGATGGGCAGTGCCTTTGAGTGATAATCAGCTCGGGCAATTATTAGATGCCGGGTCGATTATCACTCATACACTGCTCAGCCATTTGTTGCTGTGTATAATACATAATAATTATGTGAATCCATTAGCCATTTCTTCTCTTATTTTTTCTCTTTTAACTTTAAGTGAACGTTGATACCCTGCATCGTACGGAAGCCGAATTTCAGCTGCAACAAGCTAAGCGTATATGAGTTGCTCCCATTTTGTTAAAGAAACAATGATCAGATGTGTTCATATTTGTTCACTTGCGTCGTTTCTAATTGAGTGATATGAATTGTCAGTTACTTCCAAGCTATTGCAGCGTCTGAATCAAACAGTCTTGTCCCGAACGACTTCAATATTCTTTCCGTGGCAGTTCGTCACGATTTCACGTTCAAGTTTTCCAGTGTCAATTATGCGATTATCACTTGCGCGTGTAGGGCCAAAAGCTGATACAATGTAAAACTTCGGGGGCACGGATAAAGCACCTTTTTCTATACAAAAGTATAACTACATTTAGTAACATATGTACACCGAACCGCAAAATAAACGCAACAGTTGGGAAAACATATATAATTTGAAAATAAACAATTCAAATGATAAATAACGATTTGTTTTCATTTCATTGGTACCTTACCTACATACTGTGTAAATTTCATTATAATATAACAACAGATAACCCGGATTTCATAATGTCAAAGTTCATTACCCACAAGTTCAATTTTCACACATTGTCAATATCTCGTGTATCTCGTGTATCCCGACAGCCTGATTTCGCAAATTATCCGGAAGTCGTGGCATTGCAAAATACAATTTATGTCAGCTAAATATATTTTGGCCAGGGGTGTTTTTTAATTGTAAAATCGTAACTGGTCTAGAAATTATCGATTTTTTAAAAATAATTTACTTAATTTCAACGCGCACGTGCAAAACGTGCTTTTTGTATTAATGTGCCAGTCAGGTGTCACGGTACGATGATTTCAATAAATTTTAGTGGCATAGTAATATTTTACATGTATAAATAATATTCAAATACGTTTGCGTCAGTAAAATATAATTACGGCGGACATATTCAAAAAAGAAATGTGTTGCGTTTATTTTGCGGTTTGGTGTATTATTGTATATAAACATGTATTGTTCATGCACACTTAAGAAGCACGTTAAAACAGGAATGATTAGTAAAATTTGTCTTTGTCGGAATAAATATATGTCTTTTTGTAGAAAAGTTGACTCTTGGCGGACCAAGCCAAATGTTTGGCGGGCTAATGATGACTCTAGCTGCAGCTCATAGTTCAAGATGTAAGTTGAAATCTTGCTGCGAGTTTATTTTAACTTAGTTTTGTCTTGCATTTTACATTTAAAGCAGTGAAAATATCAAAACTTTTAACCCCGGTTGACGTTAAAAAGTATACCGAGCGTAACGAATGCCGGAAAGCAAACGACGATAACGTCATTAAATTGACATCATGTGTACTATGCTTGCTGGTGACGTTTCTTGCCATTTTATGGAAACAAACTAAAACCAAATTGTGTTTTAAACATAAAATAAAGAGAAGACATAGTTCAGTATCACTATCCTCCTATTGTTGTATGAATCTGCTCATGTAATAAAACTAATGAGCCACGCAATTCTTCAGAATATGATATCGCAATTAAATAGTGCAGGTTTATATTACCAAAGTTTAAAGACTGACAACTTTATTTAGTCCGTGACTAATTTTATTGACGGTATTATTGTCGCAACTTTCATTGGTTTTCAGTTTGTATGAAAGACACTGAATAGCATATACTTAATTATCTTTTTCATTGTAGATACGCTTGGAATTAACGTTGTGGGTCATCCTATATGTACAAAGATAATTTTGGTTACGGATGGCAGACCTACACAGACATATCTAAATACTGGCCCAGATCTGCTTCAAAGTCACAAAATGGAAGAGGTTTGTGTCTATTGACAATTATTATATATTCTATCTTAGTAAAATAACATTATTGTTGCGGGCCGCTTTATCGGCCCGCTATAATATTGCGGCCCGCTATATATAGGAAGGCTACGTATAAGTGAAGTAGTGAATAGTTCTTTGCACACGTGTAGAAAGTAGTGAACAGTTTTTATTGTTCAAAAGCTTTGGTCAAACGGGAATGTAGTGAAGTAGTGGATAGTTCTTTGTACACATATTAGTGTAATATGTGGAACATTTTTACTCATGTAACAAAATAGTAGGAGTGGAGCTGTCTCTCGGAAGGAGAAAAAAATGAATCGGGATTATGCAATAACTTATCAAGTTAAGACACTTTTCTAACGTACGCTGTGATAATTTTGTATCACACTTTTCTTATTATATTTATAACACTCAATTGTACTCACTTAAGGAGAACACCTACAACCTTGATGACAGATGGGGGACTTCGGGGGAATAGTTACAAACTTGTTGTTCATTGCACACAGGTTATACACACATTCGTAATATATCGAGGCTCAAACTTATTTTGTATTTTCTTGTATTTGTTTTTCATAAGAGAATGTTTCATATAATAATTATGTTAATTAGTTGTAACTCTTCGAAATGAAATGTACTTTATCAAAGTGAAACTTTGTACTGCAAAGCTATTCTGACTCAGGTGTACGTATTGTTTAACATCGAGACGAATTGTAAAAATCAACATGTTATGTTTTCGCAGACAAAAGCAATGCTATTACAAGAAATGGAAACAATTAGAAAAAACCACCATGACTTGTTTGTAGTTCCTGTTGGAGAAGCCGATTACGTAAGTTGTCTCTTTTTTGTTTGCTTCGTAACATAATATTTTATGTTAAACATACTAGGTTTATACAAGTACAGTATTCTAAAATTTCAATATAGGGTGCATGGTATTTTATTGATAAGTCTGCAAGGTTCTGAATACTCCATGCACCGGTTACTACGTCACGCTACGCTACAGTAACTCCTCTATATCTATAAGGGGAGATCATTGCGTATGAAATGATCAGGAGCTTTGATATGGTCGCATGATAAGTTCGCACTAATACTTCCAACAATTATAGAAGCGTACATGTATTTCTACCCATTAACAGTAAGATTATGATCGTTCATATCAGCTATCTGCCAAACTTGCAATGCAACAATAAACGCATTGTCAGACGATTTCTTCACTTTTAACGTACAGTAACATATTCAGTAATTTAAGTTTAATAATAATAATAATAATAATAATAATAATAACTTTATTTTACGAAGGTTACATAAAAAGGTACATTATGAATCATAATCATTCAAAACATAACTTATTTTCATATGGCCTTCAGAACAAGAAAAGAAAAAGAGAAAAAGGAAACATAACATACATACATTTAAACCACACATACACCACAAATCATACACACTAAATTAATTATACTAATATTAATAACATATTAGATACGTTTATATAATAAACATCATAATTTCAATATAGGGTGCATGACATTTAAATGCAAATAAGTATGCATTATATAATTAATCTAATGTCATTACTTAGATACTGAAATAACCAGTGCAAAGTTGTAGATGTAAGTAATTTCTACATTTTGTTATAAAGATAATTTTTGTAATTTCGTTTAAAAGACTGTATTTTTAATAATCTCAATTCCATTGGAATATCATTCCATACTTTAAAACTATAATAGGAAAATGAGTCTTTGTATAAATTAGTCCTAGGTTTTGTTTGTAGTATAAGATCTTTGCGAGATGTAGAACGCAGACTATATGAATCATTTTGGCAAAACGCTATTAACTCTGACATGTATATTGGAGCCATATTGTTAAAAATCTTATAAACTAGCAGCAGTGTGGTATTTGCACCTGTCCGAAAAAAGACAACCAATGCAATTCCTTTAGTAAATCTGAAGAATGGGATTTAACAGGTTGATTTAAAATAAGTTTTGCTATGCGTTTTTGCAATTTATTTAATTTTTGTACATATTTTGTATTGCCTTTTCCCCAAATGGTACAACAATAGTCGAATATTGGAAGAATGTAACCGTTGTAAAACATTAACTTCATCTCATCCGATATATAATATATAATGTTTTTTAATAAGCGATTTTGGAGTTTATTTTTTTGCAAACATAATCAATATGGTTATGCCAATTCAGAACATTGTCCACATACACACCTAATATTTTTTGAGTTGTAACGTTTTCTAATATGCAGTCGTTGATTGTTAAATAAAGGTTACCTGTGTGTTTTAGTTTATAATTTGAACCAATGACCATGCATTTTGTTTTTAAGGGATGTAAAGACATGTTGTTTATTATGCACCATTTATTGATTAAATCAAGATTCATTTGCAGTTTAGTTTGAATTTCTGATATCTGGAAATCAGACTCATACAACGTTGAGTCATCTGCATACAAATCTATATTTAGATCTTGACAACTTAATGTTATATCATTGATGTATATCAAAAATAATAAGGGACCTAGTATTGAGCCCTGTGGCACCCCAGACTGTATTTGTAGAGAATCCGAATGCACATTTCCCACTTTAACAATTTGACTTCTGTTTGATAAATAAGACGTAAATAATTTCAATGAACGCCCAGAAAAATGATACAATTTCAATTTGTATAATAAGATTTCATGATCTACTAAATCAAATGCCTTGCGAAGATCCAAAAACACAGTTCCAATTAGTTTACCACAATCTACATCTTTCAGCCATGCATCTATCAATCTAGTAAGTGCAGTGTTGCAAGAATGATTTTTCCGAAAACCTGATTGGGTTTTATGAATAACATTAGTGCTTTGAAAGAACGAATGGATTTTCGTTGCAATATGTCGCTCAAATATTTTAGAAATTGTTGGCAAAATTGAGATGGGTCGATAATTATCAGCTAGTTCCCTGTTACCAGATTTAAAAATAGGCAAAATTCTAGCCCTTTTTAAAATGTCGGAAAAACTCCAGATGAAATACTACTGTTTATAATAAAGCTATGTATGGAGTAATAACGTCACCACAGCTTTTTAAAATGTTCGGACCTATTCCGTCAAGACCAGTTGATTTGTGTACTTCTAACTTATCGGGTTTAAGTTGTAATTGTACTGTACATCATGAATTGGTGCAAACAATGATGCCCAAAGTACACAGTGGGATCAAAAGTGTGTTAGTTTTTCTATTTCCGGAAATAATATAAATAATGCAATGAAAATTGGTTTCAGGTAGTAGACCCCTAATGGGCACCTAATCAAATCATTATAGGCTTGATATTTTCTTAATCTGTATCATTTCCTGGATTTAAAAACAAATTTTAAAAGAATTTTACCGTGAAAAAAATAAGTTATAGGAATTTGAATAACCCTACCCCCATTTTGGAATTATCAATAAAATGACATCACACAAGAGATAAGAAAAAACATGTATTTCATTTATTATTCAAAACTATGGTACAGATTTGGTATCAGAGTAACAAGAACCATGTTTTCTTTCAGAAATTACACACCATTTACTATATAATCAACAAGTTTTATAAAACTTTTATGAAATAATCAGATAGTATTACAATTTTCATGTACTTTTTTGGCCATGCTCAATTTAGAAATGGGGCATGTCTTTTTGTATATTAAAAATTATCTATAACATTTTGGAAACAGCATGCCAAAAATTCACAATGTTTTACCGTCTCTATTTAAAATAATTTGATTTTGAAAATCGCCATCGACAATTTTAGACGTGTCTACAAGTAATAAAATCCTCAAATATGCTAATACTAATTCGTAAAAAAATATTTAATGTCTTTTTAATCTAAAAACAATATAAACATATGAAGAAAAGTGCAAAATAATGAAAACAAAGAAGAAAAAGTAATAAAAAAATTTTGGTTCCGGCTGGATTCGAACCTACGCCCTCAAAAACTTCAAAAGATCTTCAACCTAGGCTACTCTTTAAAATTGAAGAGTTTTAAATGGAGGGTTTTAATACGGGTGTACTACCTTAAAGTTCATTACTTAGGTTATTTGAAAGACGTACAAAAGACATGAACCGTATTACGGACTTATTTTACTTTTAGTTCATATTCCTGTCTAGAACATTTCTCAAGAGAAGATAAATATTTAAAAGTATACTTAGTCTAGTAAATACCGATCATTGAAAAATTCTCACAATGGTTGAAGGTATTGAAACTACAACCACGAATCTCTCTATTTGCTTTGTACGGTTTACTAACATATCTAAGAAGCATGGGCATATTTGTCATCTGAACACATTATTGCAAAATGTGATATTTTATTTTCGTTTTTTTTTAAACATTAGTGCCCTTACGCTTTTTACTTTGATTCTTGTACATACTTACATCTTTATTTTCACGCAATTTCTTTTATATATTTGTAAAATAACTAGGAGTTCCTGGACCTTATGGTTAATTTTGCTGATGGTAATTTAGTGGACTTCACAGCCGGCAGACAACTCTCAAGAAGACAGTATCTCAGTGTAACTAGTTTTACAGTTTAAAAAACTTTGTTTCTTTGACTGAAGCTTACATGTGTATCTCGCGCTCCTAAAGGGAATAAAAAATTGTTAAAGGTATTTCGATTAAAAACTAATTTCAAGATGGTCATCCATATACCGGAAATTTTGACTCGCTGTTTTGCCCTTGTGTTATAAAATATGTCGCCAGTAGCCTAAACGTTTGGTAAAACTATTAAATTTAGTATTATCATCATGGAATTATACTCTAATGATTAATGACAAAGACACTGCCTTTCAAATATTGCAATTATTATAGCAGTTTTGTTCCCAAATTGTCCCGACATTATTGATCGATTACTTTCGGAACAAGTGTTAAACCCATTTATATCTCCATTGGTACACTAGGATCTTCTGACTTCAAATTTTGGCAGAGCCATTTCTTTTATTAAGGGTGTTTTAGACGTATGCCTATTTCAGAAAATATATATTTTAAAAGACACTAGACACGGCCGGTAATTTAAAGGACAGCCTCGTTCTGGTAAATCAACATTGTTGCGATGAGACAATATTATGATAAAGGAAAAAAAGTACAAACGAATCAGCAGTACGTGTATGATGTCCCTGGTTGATTATAATGTTTCAACTAATAAAATAAATCGTCAGTATTGTAGATGATTTGAATTGAAATTAAAGTTAGTATAGATATTTTGACGACGGTGGTAAACCATTCCTCTAACTTAAAGTCTGCATCATATAAAAACAGGGTATGTCAAATAATCCTAACAACACATTTCTGAATTTGATATATACCGCGCTTTGAATAAATAAGTGAGATGTGCAGGAATTGGGTCTTTTACCAGTCTTCTGTTTTATGACAAATGATAACGACCACCATCTTTAATTAAGTATTGTTTAATTGTGTTCGTATTTATCAATCAGACCAAAGAAACGATGATTCAAATACCATTTAAACTTATTGTTTGCGGGTCACTGGGTATTTTTCTAACCCTTTGAAAGCAAATCATTCATTTATTTTGCAGTATGTATTGTTTAAACTGGGCAATAAACTTTAAAAGTTAAGAAGAAATATTACATGTATGTTCTGTTTCGCTTTGTCTTCCAAACCAATAGCCAAAATTTAACTTAACTGAGTATGCGTGACTAAAGCGAGACGCAGTTATACAAATTGTCGCAGTCTAAACTTAAAACTGTTTTATTTAAAGTTTTGTCCCCTTGTATACTCGCATACTGTGAATCGTTTTTCCTAAATATCAAAACAAACTTAAGAATGGTGACAGCTCTTGCTGTTCATCGGTTTTAACTGTATTTTTTCTTTCAGGTCAATATTAAAACACCATTTGATTTGTTGACAAACGATGTAATGGGTGGAAATGATGAAATGTTTTCGCCTGAAGACCAGGTATAACGAATTGACATTTGTCCACATTAAACGTTTCATCTTATAATGGTTAAAAGCTATGAATTCTACTAATATAATTGTGCACTCCCTAATAGTGTATTCTTTAAGCTAACGATATATTTACAGGATAATTGTTAGTTTCGTTATAATTTCCCCGAGCGGGCACCAAAATGATATTTTTCCAGAGTGGCGCATCCACGTGTGAAAAAACTTATTGCTGCTGTTTACGAGTGAAATTAACTTTATATTATACACTAATATAAACAATTTTTCTGTTTATTTTATGTTTAGAACTCTACTTTTGTTGGTTTTGTTTCCATTAAATGACGAAAACCGCGGGAAACGTCATCAGAAAGCATAGCACACATGACGTCATTTTAACGAAGTCATCTTCGTTTGGTTTCCGGCATCCTTTACGCTCGGTATACCTGTACGAAAACTCTGAGCCAATTCTGTGCATAATCTGTACCAATTCTGGGCAGAATGCAGACATAATTTCTGTTTTCTGTACAGAGTAGACACAGACATAGAATCTGAGGTAGAATATGTACAGAAAGTATTTTATTTTCTGTACAGAATCATTATTATATAATAGTGAACCAGATTTTTGTCTGTGCAGATAATTGTATCAAACAGAATTTTTGCTCTTTTAATTTTACAAGACATATTTTTAGAAATTTGTCTGAGTGTACAGATTATGGTCATGTTTTGTTTTGGCAAAAACGAAACAAAACGATCAATAATGCATTGCGACAAATAGTCGCCAGTGAAAAGTTTACACATGTTAAATCAGATATAATTAAAAGGATTCAATTTGCAAAAACACTTGGAATTTGATAAAGGTTGTTGGCAGACTAATGCAGAAATTGGTTCATGTATGGTATACAACTTGCAATATGATTTCTTAACGTGGAACAGGATTAAAGTGCAAAAATCATGCACAGGCGTTGGAAATATACATGTATTGCCAAACCGGCACACACTGTGTTAGGAATTCACAACCACTTTTCTGTACAAATTCTTTTCTGTACATAATTATTATGTTATAATTTTTTCTGTTCAAAATTTCACAGATTTTATTCTGTGCAGAAACTTATCCCGCTTTTTTTCTGCCCAAATTTTGTTTTGCCTAATTTTAATATTTCGCTAAATTCTGTACATTTAGTTCTTTGTCTCTATACTAAGAATGTATTTATGGAATTCTGGTTCAACTATGTTTCAATTACCCAGAATATTTTCTGTACAGAATCTGCACATACTTTTAGTATTTAAGTCTGTGCATAATCTTGTTCCAATCTGCCCAGACTTTTTCTTACACTCAGGTACTTTTTGACGTTACCCCGGGCTGAATATTTTGACGTTTTCACTGCTTTATTGCCGTCATCTGATATATTTCAGTATTTCACTTGAAAGCATAAGATAAGTTTCAGTATTTCACTGAATAGCATGAAATATTTTTAATTATTTCTACGCAGGATGATATGCGGAATATCGTAGAGAAAATGCAAAGCCATATGAAGAGATGGGACGACAAAGAAAGAAAACCTGGCAGGCGAAGAGGTACTGGTACAATAAAGAATGGTCTTCAAACTTTGAGTACAAATATTTTATTCTAACACTATTGAAAATTTCTCCTATATACTGTATGCAAAGAAGGATTTGAGCGTGATTTACCTACCAAGTAAATCACGCTAGGCGTCCGGAACTATTTTGAAATGCTGAAATTCCCTCCCGCGTAATTTCCACACAACATATATGAGTGTGCATGCGTTAATACGCTTGGATTTGTATTATTGTGAATGAATTCACGTGATGTAAAACAAATCGTAGTAAACTTTTCAACACTTCCGGTATCGCCAGCAATTTCAGCAACAACAAATTAAGACGAATAGCGTTTTATTTGAGGAGTAAAAAAGAACAGCGAAAATGTCATGAAATGCAAGGAATGCACGGAATACAAAATGTACTACAAGTTTCAAGGCAGCGACTTCGTGTAAGCGCATCAAATAGTACAAACGTGCCCCTTCCACCACCAAAATAACGTGTTAGAATGGAAATAGATTTTACTTTTGAGTGATATACCGGTTAGTATATCACTGTGTGTCGTTTAGATGCTTCGTAATTAGATAACTATTCGACATCTACACTCCACACAGTGATATACTAACCGGTATATCACTCAAATGTGAAATCTATTTCCTAATTAAAGAATACTTCTGACAGACGAGCATTAGACCATTTTATATACGCGAGTTTCAGTTTTGTGACAGGTACTTATGATTTCTCATGTACGACGGACTAATTCAAAATCTGAATACATGTACCTGTCATAAATACTCATTTCTGATTGGCCGATAGCGTTTGCGTGCTTAGTCCGCTGAAATATTGCACATATACTCAAAGTTTGGACAGAAAAAAATAATTATATATATGATATGCTTAGGTGAAAACGAGAATTTGAAAAGAAGAGTTTGAATGACATACTAGGGTGAAAACGAGAATTGAAAGAAGAGTTTCAATTATTGTTTTTGTTCAAACCTCGAGTATCTGTGAAGTATTGTGGGCGGGAAAATGCTGTGTAGACCGGATTCCGTGAAGTCCTCTATGCTTCCTGCTTTTTATTTCTGTTACTATTATCAGTTGCAAAAGTTTAAATGACATAATTATACGAAATATTAATTTGTAACTATGAAAATAATGATAGTGACGTCGGACTTTGATCGTGGTCAACATTTCTTTTTCGATTGTTTGATGATCCGATGGTTAGCTTTTTTCACAGTGTTTGAAAATACGCGCTAATGAGTTGTCTAAACGTGCTAATTATTGTCCTCAACTTTAGTCCTTCATTTGTACATTTATAAGTTTTTTTTCAGAAGATAGATATACTTGTCACGTTTTTAAATTAGTTTCGCGACTGCAGTGCATGAATTTACTTTCCTTCATATGTATAGTGTAAATTTTACTTTTTGTTCCCAACGCCGCATTTAAATAGCTGGCAAATTTCAAAGTTCAGTTCCATTTGCAAAAGTAAGCGCTGTTTCCTGAAACCTTTCGGAAATCTCTTTTAGACGACAATAAGTGGCACAGTCATTATTACATTAATCTCCAGTCACCAGGAGCTACAAAAAGTTGTCGTAAAATGAAATATGTGAACTGACTTTGAATACCATACATACTATATAGGTGGGTCCGGGGAAACTACCGGATGCTGCTGTCATGTTCATGGCCATGTAGAAGACACTTCATTCACTTTACAAGATAATGTAATATTACAAATGGTTCCAGGTTTAAAACCAGTTGCTGGATGTAAGTGTATGATATTTTCTGGTACTCAAAATAGGGATTTTAAAGTTCTTTTCGAGAACCTTAGATAGGGTATTCGCTATCATTTTTTTGTTTTTTGTTTTCTTTTGTGAATTTTTCGTTTTGCTACTTCAAACATTTGACGAAAGAGTCATTTCACAGTAACTTATAATCCGGGAATTCTTTGTTGTGAGTAGTTTTAACGTCGCCGAATGTAGACACGTATTTGTTTTATAATACGAAATTTAGTTAATAGTGAGTACACATAACATATTCATTTTCAAACCCAAACGCAAATGACATATAATAATTATAGATTATAGATATTTAGCAATGTAAAGAACATTTGAACGGCTCACACAATCACGTGATCCGGTGAAACATAGATAGATCGAAGATATTCAAATTTACATAACCGCCCGAATTAATATGATGCATGTTTTATACAATCTAACAGGTTTCACGGAAATATGATATTGAAAAAAAAAATGTTTGTAAATACATACATGTGTACATCATGATATAAATGGAACTAAAATGTTCTATGTGGTTTCAAATGTTTTACAGAACTAACATATTATTACAAACAACTTTGACGTACATTACGTGTACAATCTAATACAGCCTCTATACATTGGATATACATGTACATTATTTCTTCTAACTGGTTCAGGTTCGGAACAGAAGACGGAAAGTATGTTTGATTATTTCAATAGTTCAGAAATCCTAAATTGGACACATTTACTATATCTATGCATACACGTTTGCTTTGAGATTCAATTCTTGTATATTGAACTTCTTATTAAGAAGATTTTATTTAAATGAGAACGTCACCTTGAATGAATGACTTATTTCATTGCGCAGTCGAAATACAAGCAAATTCTGTATTAATCTTTCACTACAAACATTCAGACCTATGACCAGTGTTAAAATCTGACCAAAATCTGACTTATCTTACGACTTTTTATAGCCGGAACGAACGCTGCAGTTTGCATGTTATTCTTTACTTCTTGCCGCAGATGCATGTTTATGGTCAGTTTCTTACTTTTTACTTTCAGTTGAGGACTTGGCAGAGATTGAGATTGAACCTGCAAAATTCATGCTTTACAGTCAGTTTTCTTACCACTCTAAGACTTTTAATTTTTTCCGGATATCTGCAATTTGCAACTTTACATTCAGTTGTCTTACCAGTTTTTGAAAATGTTCTGTAAATAACGTCTTCAGTATGCATGTGTACGGTTATCTTACTTGCAAGACTTGTCTTACATGTATGCCAGAGGTAACACCATAAGTATCTATATTAACAGTTAGCTGAATTACCATTCTGATAATGGGGAGCGGTGTTGTAGAGGTTAAGGTGTCGGCCGCTCATCCCGGAGGTTGCGGGTTCGATCCCCACTGGGGTCACGACCGTACCTCCTCATATGACATCAGTACTGGTTTTCCAGAAAGCGGACTCGAGAGTGACACTTCACAATCAAGCTAAAAATAAATTAGAATAAATAAATAAATAGTGCCGTAGAAAGCTTCTTGACAACTCTTTTTTGTGAAAATGCGACTTGAATACGAAAGAAATGAATATGTCAACATTGTTTTAGAGTGAACAGAACATGGTTCTATCATTATCCTATCAGTACATTTATTTTATAAGTTAATTAAAAAATATCCTGGGCCTTTAACACAATAGTTGCTACAGTTTATGTGGCATATTTCGTGACTGTTTTTGACAAGATTACAACGTCGAGCCCTAGTCTTGCCATGAACAACTGGGGGTTACAAAGGTCGAGTAGATTAAAAAACATTGAAAATGCGCAATTTTCAATTATATAATTAAGAATTCTTTTTACTCGGGTTACCCGAATGGCTAAACAGTAGTTTCCCCATTTGTTGCGACAAGTAAAGGTGAACTGCTTCTATAATCCCGGTTGTTCGAATAATTTGAACATGGGATTATACTTAAACAATTAATATTGTTTTTATTCAACAGATGAACGTGCTGGAAATTCGCTATTAGAAGGGGGGCTTCCTGTGGTAAGTCATTTCTCGTGAAAGTTTTCATTTTAAAACAGTTTTATATACTTTCCGAACGTTTCTGTGTCTATAAAGCCGAGCCTTTGCGCGCAATTCATATTGTTCATAGTTCACGGAATTCGTTCCGGAAGACTGTCAAAACCGAAGAGACATCACAGAAAAGACAAAACCAATTAAAATTGTTTCACTGCAATACAAACGAAGTCGTGCAACAAGCAGTGCCACTGCGTATAAAAATAAAATTCCCTAAAATCACATGATAAAGTCTTCTCCATTTCACGCTAACATGTAATTGTTTAATGTGTATCATTTGAACCTGATAAAAACATTTAACCCTAAAGTTTATGCTTGCTATGTAATTTTCATGAAGCTATGCATTTCATTTATTTTTTAGCTACATGTACTTGTTTTGTCTCTGGGTGGCGCGGTAGCCCAGTGATTAACGCTCTGGACTACCAATCCAGACCGGGACACTAGAAAATTTCAGAAACGTTTTTCAGTGTAGTGTTTCCCAGTGTAGTGTTAGAAACCCAGAGCTAGTCGCTGTTTGAAGGACAACAATGGAAATAAGAGCTTGCCATTTATCGTGTTATCTTTAGTACTTTTACTGGGAAAAAAAACATCTCCAGGTATTGCAAACAGTGGCTTTGATTAAGTTAACCTTTCCAAGTGATACTTGTAATCTGCCTATATATGTGAGCACAAAGTACACTTTCTATAATAAACACTGTGATAATGAAATACACATTTTCCTTGTATTTTCAGATGATTCAAGGTTCTTGTGGCGGTGACTGTGACGGCTTCCACGCGATCAAAATTGCTTCAAAAAACGGAGATGTACAAAAATACTTTGAAAGCATGTAAGTTTGCATTGTTAGCTGTACATTTGTCGCCTTACTCTAATATGGTTTTTAAATATAACACACTTATACGTGGATTTCATGACAATTGCATTATATCTAAATCGGCCATAGGAATAAAGTTTCAAGCACCGACATGTAACTGTTCATTTATACTGTTGACGTAACCCATGCAAACATGATCTCTGAGGACTTGTTCAAACTGCAAATATGCCAATTGTCAATCACCAGCGCATCTATTATTTCATTTTGTTGTGTAGGAGTTGAGTTTGACAAAACACGGAAGTACTGATATATGAGATGTGATATCTTTGAAATGTATTGTTTTATACAGGTCCTCATCGGGCTTTATGCTACGTCTTGGTACCGCAGATGGTAACAAGCCAATGGAACAAAAAGATCGAAACAAAAAGCCAGCCAGGGGAAAGTCAAGGAACAAAAACAAAAATATGAAAAATCCATGACAATATTTCAAATAAATGTCTTTTTAATAACAAGAAAATTGAGAGAATGCATATTTACACATGTATTGAAGTTAAATGATAAATATTGAATTTATATTTTATTCTGTGTTTTGATAACGTTTTTGAGTCTTCTTTGCTTAAAAGATATAAAGTTTTAAGTGCGATAAGTCAAAATGTATCTAAAGCTACGTGTTTAAGGATACAAATATCATTGGAAATGAAAAAGAAACAATCAAAACTGAAACTGGGAAAATAAATAGCAATGAAAGACAGACTAAATAATAAATTGCTGCATTTTCCACCAAGACTATGATTTTGTTTTTGTTTAAATTAAAAGAAGGAAATATACGATGTTCCAATGCAAATAGAGTTAACTCCGTATATAACTAACTCCGGGTATAACGAATAACCGGATATAAGAAACAGATTTTCTCTGAACGAGTTTTTTGTCTTTCTTGATTAATTTAAATGTAACAAACTACACATGGATATAGCAAGAACAAATTTAAATCTTCAGTTTATTATGGAGGCTTGTATCTGAATTATTCAAGGATCAATGTACGCAGAACAGTCGCAACTTTACACAATTTCACGACGTATGAACTTGAACTTGTTTACGAAAAAAACGAACTAAGTGGACTAGAAAATGTAATTGTGATTTTACAAGACTTCTCTCTTTAACAATGGAAATAATAACTTAATAAAGAGTAATGCATGCTACATGTATCTAATTACTGCTTGTGCTTTTATAAGACATGCTTAAATCATTATAAAGTAATAAATACGAATTTTTTTTAGTTTACTTGTGTTTGTATTGTATTAAATATGTTATTGAATTGTGTACGGCTAGATGTGACGCAGCAACACAATTATTAATATTTACATGTAGACAGTGTATATGTATATGTTTTCTGCGAAATTTTATCATCCTGAATATATATGATATCTTCTATTTGTCTTTTATTTTATTTTTGTAGCTATTAAACTTTTAAAACCATCTTCTAATTTTGGTATTGTGTTCAAAAGGGGAATATAAAAACAAAAGACAACAAAATAACAAAATATATATGATTTTAATATAGGTTCCAGTATATATGTAAAGCTATCCTAAATGATTTCAAAACCATACGTTCTAAGCTTTCAGATACTAAAGCGTTGCAAACGGAGTTCACTGTAATACTGTGGTTAAAAAACAAAGTTCTTGAAAATGTAATGATAAAACAAAACATTCTTATGATACTGCCAATGATACTTACAACTTAACTCATGCCAAAAGGTTCCAGTATAAATTCTTGCAAAGTATCAACAAGTCTGTCAAATTCTGAAATAAGATTCTGTCAACGATAATACCAAGCAAGTCTGCAAACGATTCTGGAACATCAATGAACTGTCAATAATATATTTGTTAACAAGTTTGCCAACGATTTTGCAACAAGTGCCAACGATTCTGCCAACGATTCTGTCAACGATTCTGACCAACGATTCGCCACGATTCTAGCAAGGCTCAAGTCTGTCAACAAGTCTGTCAACAAGTCTCCAACGATTCTGCCAACAAGTCGCCAACAGATTCTGCAACGATTCTATTAACGATTCTGCCGACTTAAATATTGAAAGATTCCGTTTATTTAATTATTCTCCAACGGCTGAACGATCTGTCAACGATCTTCAAAATCTCCAACTTCTGCCAACAATTCCTTCGTACGTTACTGTCAACATAGTCTGGACTATTCTTTGACGTAGTGTACAAGTCTAGCAAAGGATTCACCAACGGGATAATGTCAACAAGTATGCATTACAAGCTTGCCTGCAAATATTCAATATATGATTTCTGATCAACAAGTCTGACAACAATAGTTGCCAACACGTCTGTCAAATTCATGAAGAAGTATACCAACGATTGTGTCAACAAGTATGTTCAATCGATTCTGTCAACAAGTCCTGCCAAGATTATTCAACAAGTCTGAACGATTCGTCAACAAGTAGCCAACGATTCTGTCAACAAGTCTGCCAACGATTCTGTCAACAGTCTGCCTACGATTACCAAAAGTCTTGTCATTATGTCTTCAACGATCTGCCAACGTTTGTCAACAAGTTTGTCAACAATTTTGTCAACGATGCAACAATGGCCAACGAGCACAAGCTGTAAACGAATACTACCAATAAGTCTACAAAGATACTGCCAACGATAACTTCAATTAAGTCTGTCAACAAGTCATGCAACGCATTCTGGTTAACAAGTCTTCCAACATCTCTGTCAAGAAGTCTGCCAGTATTTCTTCGACAATATTCAAGAGTCTGCCAACAAGTGTTGCCATAAGATCTGCCCAAAAAAAAACCCTACCAACAAAGTGTGCTTCAAGCAATTCAGGTAACAAGCTAATCAATTAATAAGTCGCCAAGGATCTAGTAACAAGTGCCAAGATTCTTTCACTTGCTTCAATATATGTCAACAAGTCTGCCAACGATTCTGTCAACAATTCGGTCAACAAGTCTGCCAACGATTCTGTCAACAAGTTCTCTGCCCACGGTTCTGTCAACGATTCTATCTCAACAATCTGCAAAAGATATCTGTGAATAATCTGCCAACGATATAAGTAACAAGTTTGCCAACGATTCTACCAACAAGTCTGCCAACAAGTCTGCCAACGGAGTTCACTGTCAACGATTCTGTCAACAAGTCGAACGATTCGGTCAACAAGTCTGACAACGAGAAAACAAAACATTCATACAAGTCTGCCAACAAGTCTGCCAACGATTCTGACAACAAGTCTGCCAACGATTCTGTCAACAAGTCTGTCAACAAGTCTGCCAACGATTCTGTCAACAAGTCTGCCAACGATTCTGTCAACGATTCTGCCAACGATTCTGCCAACGATTCTACCAAGTCTGCCAACGATTCTGTCAACAAGTCTGTCAACAAGTCTGCCAACGATTCTGCCAACAAGTCTGCCAACGATTCTGCCAACGATTCTGTCAACGATTCTGCCAACGATTCTGCCAACGATTCTACAAACAATTCTGCCAACTCTTCTGCCAACGATTCTGTCAACGATTCTGCCAACAAGTCTGCCAACGATTCTGCCAACAATTCTGCCAACGATTCTGTCAACAAGTCTGCCAACAATTCTGCCAACAAGTCTGCAAACGATTCTGCCAACGATTCTGCCAACAAGTCTGCCAACAATTCTGCCAACGATTCTGTCAGTGATTCTGTCAACAAGTCTGCCAACAATGTTGCCAACACGTCTGCCAACGATTCTGTCAACAAGTCTGCCAACGATTCTGTCAACAAGTATGCCAACGATTCTGTCAACAAGTCTGCCAACGATTCTACCAACAAGTCTGCCAACAAGTCTGCAAACGATTCTGCCAACGATTCTGTCAACAAGTTTGTCAACAAGTCTGCCAACGATTCTGTCAACAAGTCTGCCAACGATTCTGTCAACAAGTCTGCCAACGATTCTACCAACAAGTCTGCCAACAAGTCTACAAACGATTCTGCCAACGATTCTGTCAACAAGTCTGTCAACAAGTCTGCCAACGATTCTGTCAACAAGTCTGCCAACGATTCTGTCAACAAGTCTGCCAACGATTCTGTCAACAATATTGTCAAGAAGTCTGCCAACAAGTCTGCCAACGATTCTGCCAAAAAGTCTGCCAACAAGTCTGCCAACAATTCTGTCAACAAGTCTGTCAACAAGTCTGCCAACGATTCTGTCAACAAGTCTGCCAACGATTCTGTCAACAAGTCTGCCAATGATTATGTCAACAAGTCTGCCAACGATTCTGTCAACAATTCTGTCACCAAGTCTGCCAACGATTCTGTCAACAAGTCTGCCAACGGTTCTGTCAACGATTCTACAAACAAGTCTGCAAACGATTCTGTCAATAAGTCTGCCAACGATTATGTCAACAAGTCTGCCAACGATTCTACCAACAAGTCTGCCAACAAGTCTGCCAACGATTCTTTCAACGATTCTGTCAACAAGTCTGCCAACGATTCTGTCAACAAGTCTGCCAACGATTCTGTCAACAATTATGTCAACAAGTCTGCCAACAAGTCTGCCAACGATTCTGACAACAAGTCTGCCAACGATTCTGTCAACAAGTCTGTCAACAAGTCTGCCAACGATTCTGTCAACAAGTCTGTCAACAAGTCTGCCAACGATTCTGTCAACAAGTCTGCCAACGATTCTGTCAACAAGTCTGCCAACGATTTTGTCAACAATTCTGTCAACAAGTCTGCCAACGATTCTGTCAACAAGTCTGCCAACGATTCTGTCAACGATTCTGCCAACAAGTCTGCCAACGATTCTGTCAATAAGTCTGCCAACGATTCTGTCAACGATTCTGTCAATAGGTCTGCCAACGATTCTGTCAATAAGTCTGCCAACGATTCTGCCAACGATTCTGCCAACGATTATGTCAACAAGTCTGCCAACGATTATGTCAACAAGTCTGTCAACAAGTCTGCCAACGATTCTGTCAACAAGTCTGCCAACGATTCTGTCAACAAGCCTGCCAACGATTCTTTCAATAAGTCTGCCAACGATTCTGTCAATAAGTCTGCCAACTATTCTGTCAACAAGTCTGCCAACGATTCTGTCAACAAGTCTGTCAACAAGTCTGCCAACGATTATGTCAACAAGTCTGCCAACGATTCTGTCAACAAGTCTGCCAACGATTCTGTCAATAAGTCTGCCTACGATTCTGCCAACGATTCTGCCAACAAGTCTGCCAACGATTCTGTCAACGATTCTGCCAACGATTTTGCCAACGATTCTCACGCCAATACCTTCAGAGAGGTTAACATTCAATTGATACGTATCAGACACTCAGCTAGTGGTGAAGGTTACATACATTGTACATGTATCTTGTATGAAAACTTTAACACTATGTTTGTACGATCACAAATATACTGCTATATTATGAAATGTACAATGTATTAATAAATATGTATATCCCTGTCCGAACCCCTTTTGATTTGTTTTCTTCATAAAGTAAAAGATGCTCATATCATACTTCGAATTGGCTCTAAAAATGTAGTTCCTATAGCATGGTTGTGAGCGGGGGCAGCTACAATTCACCGGAGCGGCAAGAAAACCAGGTCTTACTTGATTGCTGCCGGACCTGGTATTGTTATTAAAAATCTCTAAATCATAGGGTGTCTGATTGAATCCAGTTCTGATGTATTTACAGCCATTCTTTCATCAAATCAAGAGAACTGCAGTTTTATAGAAACAGCAATTGTTTGATAGGTCCCTACCGAAAAACTTGCATCTTCGTCGGAACCCCCGTTAAATATTCTGTTGCTACCTGTGCACTGATGAAGCATAGCGTAAAGAGGGGGACGTGGTTACATTGTATTCGACGATAAACTCACATAGGCGGAGAAAATCCTCCACATTATTTTGACAGGGGAGGTCAAAGTCACTGCATGGAATCGCGCAGGGCGGACGAAATCCCGATACATAGAAACGTACAAGCAGAATAAAATCCCCTTAAGGCAATTTTCCCTCGATTCTTATTCTTCTGTCTAGCTTTAGTTTATGTAGCATTGTCCACTGCTTATAGAAAAGTTCGTGTAAAATACTTCTTGAAGAGTATTTGTGTATACCTACGTTGTAAATGGACGACGCAGCCGTATTAAGCTCGCTTTTGGCCGGAAGTGCGTAACCTTTCAACCACCAATGAAATGACGAGGAGAATGTATAACATTTTTTGAAATGAGAAATTTACGCTGTAAGGCACCTTCTGATTGGATAATACAGGATGCATAGAATTACCGAAGAAAACACGAAAAAGACCTAATACAGCGTGCATAGAATTACCGAAAACAGCCGAAAAGACCGAATAAGACTATTTCATAAAAAAAGATAGACAAAAGATTGTCATAAAAGTCATGACGCTGTAAAAGCTTTCCCTTTTCAATGCTTGATGCTGTATCATTATTGTATTTGTAAAT
Organism: Saxidomus purpurata; assembly: GCA_022818135.1. NCBI lineage: Eukaryota > Metazoa > Mollusca > Bivalvia > Venerida > Veneridae > Saxidomus > Saxidomus purpurata. Next base: position 45,308,940 of record JAFMSR010000007.1, read on the forward strand.
TGGGTATTTGATAAAAAATAAATACTGTTTAATACTAAAGCGCGACTGGAAAATGACCGAAAAACAGTTTTTGCAGACCGAAAACAACTATTTTTTTTCAAAAAGATAGTTTAAAATTTAATATAAATGAAGGAATTTGTATAATAGCGATATGATATTATCTCTAAACACAAGCTGTTTTCGGTCGGCAGTATTTGTTTTTCGGTCTTTTTTGGTCATTTTACTTGATTTGTAATACGATAATTTCAAATTCTTCATTTATCCACGAACATAATATACATGTAGTGAGAATAAGAATAGACATCAACATACTCTGGCGTTTTCAGATTTTCTTGAATGGGTTAATAATTTAAGTGCGTATATAATTCATAACTATCAACATAATGTTGTTACCTCCAAATTAATGTTAATTATAAGACTTAGTGTAGACTATTTATACACTCTCGGCAAGTGAAATATTGTCAATAATTCGAGCAGCATATTTATACTAGTAATAAAAACAAGGATAAATGACCGGGTGGCTAAGTCGGGAGATCATTAGCACAACTTTGCAAATGAAGTTACTTGGGTTCGAATCCCGGTCAAGGTCCCGATTTTTTGGCTTACCTTCTGACATTTGGCGCCTTCCGACTGAGTAAAAATAATTTTTACTATAAACTCGCTATCAATCGCTTTCATATACCAAAGTTTGCGTCGACTATCTTTTTATTAAGGTAGTTCTTGTTTACCGATAAATATATATACATTTGTATTTAAACAGATGTTGCAGTATATGCAGAGTCAGTTGATACCATCTATGTAATAATTTAAGTACCCACTTTCTTTATATAAACGGTGCTTGGTACGATTGAAACCAAGTTTTGCGATAAAGTTAAAAGCATCCACGACTCGTTTTGATATAATTGCCAAATGCCTGAAAACCTCTTGTGTAGTAAAAGTCGGACAAAATAGAATAGCCAAACCCGATCATGTTAGAGCTACGTTTATACATACAATAGTGTGGTATTGATGAAGAATATTTTTTTTAACTGCAATTGAAACTGATTAATTTTTTCTAAAGTATTGGGTAAAATAGACAGTATTCCACACTGCCTGTTCAATTATCTTTTCATTTACATTGTATTAACCTTTTGAACCTCACATAAATAAAAAAATTTGTTAATTCCATATACGGTTTTTTCCCATTCGATTGTTAATACATTGTGTCCCAGCTGACCCTGGGGTATCTATTTCCCTGGGTGAACTTGCCAAGACTCCCAACAGGCGCAGGTTGAGTACCAGACCCTGGTTCTTTTACATCCCCAGTGGGAGTGTATAGCACCGATACACTAGGGTTTACCTCTGGGTTTCTAACCAGTTTATCTCTAGATTGGTGGGAAACACTGAGATTTCCAGTGCCCGTGACGGGATTTGAACCGGGTACCTCCGGATTAGTAGCTCGACCACCTCGCCAACTAATTATTTTCTTCTCTTACGTTATCATCAAAAGATAGTATTTGGATTCTTAACACATGTACAATGTACATGTAACATATCACTCTGTCATTACCTAGTCGTATCCTACTTTTAAAAAAGCAAAGGGGATTCTGTTGTATGTAGGGGATTTTGTCCGCTCAGTCAATTTCAATGTGAGGGATTTTGTCATCTCTTTGCAAAATCAAGTGGGGGATTTTATCCGTCTATGATTTTATTTCGTAGGGAACTTTGTCCGTAAACCGTATAACTACTATTCATACCGTCAATGAAAACCAGATTGCTTTTCATCCCTCGCACATCGGTACAATGTATGTGAAAGTGCCGTTTTAAAAAAAAAAAAAAAAAAAAAAATATAAAGGGGGGGGGGGAAAAAAAAAATAGGGGGGGGGGGGGGGGGGGGGGGGGAAAAGGGGGGGAGGGGGAGGAAAAAAAAGAGAGGAGGGAAAGATAAAAAAAAAAAAAAGGAAAGAAAAAAAAAAAAAAAAAAAAAAAAAAGGGGGGGGGGGGGGGGGGGGGGGGGGGGGGGGGGAAAAAAATATTTGTGGGGGGGGGGTTGGAAGGGGGAGGGGGAGAAATTTTTTAAAAAAAATTTTAATTTAAAAAAAAAAAAAAAAAAAAAAAAAAAAAAAAAAAAAAATTTTTTTAAAAAAAAAAAAAAAAGGGGGGGGGGAAAAAGGGGGGGGGTTTTAATTTTTTTTTTTTTTAAATATATTTTTTTTTTTTTTAGTTTTACGGAAATTTAAAAAAAATACTTTGAATTTAGAAAGCGTCGTTGCGTGACCTATAATTATAAGAAACCGAGTTGCTTCTGCAAAGTTTGTTCGTCCAGCAAAGCAAATGATTCGCAATCAGATTTCTACTATGTTATTGCTATGTTTCATTTTTCAATTTGCATAGGATTTAAATAAATGTTGTTTTTAACTAGTATACTAGGATCGTTGTTTTTTTCCCCTTAAAGTTTATAAAATCACCTAATCTTCTTATGGAATCGTAACATATAATTTATGTGCGTCGAGGTTCTGCAGGTCCTTGATACAACAGATGTCTTGGGTTTAGATGTGACAGACCTATCGTCCCGGGTCGTGTTGTTTTGTACAGTAAATTCCGTATATAACGAATCCATTTAGGACTATTTAATTTTTTTCCTTATATTCGGAGTTTGTTATATCTATATGATATTTTCAAAGAAAATAAAGACAGAAAAAAAGCTCGTGCAGAGAAAATGTGTTCATTATATCCGGATCTTCGCTATATCCGGAGTCGTTATAAACGGAGTTTACTGTATTATGTTTATGTAATATAATGTAACTTAATTTAAACTTAATTTTAGGCAGCACAAATCATTTTTTTTCTCAAATATTTTCAACTTTTTAAAATAGTTTATTTCACCAGGGGTATAGTTCGTTTATAGTGTGATGTAGCAAATTTGTGTTTCTGTTGAAAAGTGTATTAATCTAATAATGTATTTGTAACTCAACCTTTTCAGGGCATTTCCCTGTATCGTTTCCTTTTCTTTTAAATCTTCCTTTCAATTTAGATAACCGTATTTGAAGCAGATATAATTCAACCATCTTTTGGTCACACTGGTGCATGATAACTGAGGTTTAGAGACTTGATTGCTTAATTGAAATATGTTAACAGAACAGAAAAAAACGGTTTCGTAAAGCAAATGCAAACGAAACCGGCAGTTTCAGAGTATCTAAATAAGTGCGTAAATTAATTTACTTAATCCCCACGATGTCGGCAGAGGCAATACGGACACTGTTTTCTCTTAGTAACACAGTTAGCCTCGCCACCAGGCTAGATGATAATATATTTTCATTATTCAAGCAGAATGTTTTCTGGCCCATATCTACTGACAGGGCTTGATCATCTTACATTTTTGGCAGCAAAGGGAGTTAATCGAGTAAACAAATAGTAAATGTAAGGACTGAATGCCAGTCTAAACACGAGTAAACAGAGCCCCATGTTAAACATGTACACATGAGCATACGGGTTGGCTATGGTTAAAGATTAATGCAAACAAGATAATCGATTATCCGCAGCGCATGCTACGTTGCGTTTAAAGAAAACATTTAATTTTATAAATCATGCAGAAAATTTAATGAAAAGGTATTCTGTTTCAAAATTTTTGTCAAACAAAAGCGGTATGAGTTGTAAATAATATTTCTTGAAGAAAAAAGACAACCTGTGGTTGCGTTAACATTGAGCTTGAGTAACCCGAGTAGTCAAATTGTTACAATACAGTGCAATCGATAAGCACATTTTTCTCACGGAAGTAAATTAGTGAAACAGTATTATTATCGTAATGAAACTGAAGCATGTAGTTAAATTGTACTTTAATGGTTCGGACATGTCATGTTAAACTTCCTATAACTAAACAGTTAAACGTTACGTATCAAAATAAGGTTAAGATTATATAGAAACATGTTATCTATAAATGCTGCTTATTTAATGATAAATCGCAAGATAAAATAAGTCGTATAAAAATAGCATAGTGTTAAATTTTAAAGATTTTTGGGTTTCCCAACTGCTACGTGGTGCTATAAATAGTGATTATATGACACACTAGCGAAATGGACAAAATGGTAAGTCAAAATAAAAACATTTAGACTTTGGTTTTAGTAAAGAAATTTCTGAGTGAAAATACAAATAGTGTACATGATTACACGACATTTTTTGTTCAATTCAAAACTTAAATAAAATGGTAATGTTGAAATATACTATTTCTGTGTATGTATTTTTATCTGTGTGTAACATTCTAGTGGTAATATGAGAAACAAAGATTTAATAAAATGTTGATAAAGTACACTTATGTGTACAGTTAACTCCGTAAATAACGCACCTTTTGGGGGCCATTTAAATTTGTTCTTTATATCCGGAGTTCAGTAGCAAGTTTATATCAAACGAAGAAAGTTATATGACGTGCACGAAGGACACGTCGGTATTCATTATCATAATCGAACGGTACTGAGCTCTTAAACTTATCGCTATAAATCGAAAGAAATGGGGGACGGTCGGTGGGTAGCGTCGTCAGGTATGGGCAGGCAGTGTAAAGTCGGGTTTAATTAGACATCAGGTATGGATAGACTGTCTGGATTTAGTAAACAGTCAGGTATGGGTAGACTGTCGGGTATAAATAATCAGTCAGGTATGGGAAGACTGTCTGGTATTAGTAAACAGTCTGGTATGGACAGACAGTCGGTTATAAGTACACAGTCAGGTATGGGTAGACTGTCGGTTATAAGTAATACTGTCATTTATAGGCCGAAAGTCGGTTATAAGTAAACAGTCAGGTATGGAAGACAGTCGGGTATTAGTTTACAGACAGGTATGGGCAGACAGTCGGTTATAAGTAGACAGTAAGGTATGGGTAGACAGTCGGTTATAAGTACACAGTCAGGTATGGGCAGACAGTCGGTTATAAGTACACAGTCAGGTATGAGCTGACAGGCTGTTATAAGTACACAGTTAGGTATGAGCAGACAGTCGGTTATAAGTACACAGTCAGGTATGGGCAGACAGTCGGTTATAAATACACAGTCAGGTATGGGTAGACAGTCGGTTATAAGTAATACTGTCATTTATGGGCCGACAGTCGGTTAAAAGTAGAAAGTCAGGTATGGGCAGACAGTCGGGAATTAGTTTACAGACAGGTATGGGCAGATATTCGGTTATTAGTAGACAGTAAGGTATGGATAGACAGTCGGTTATAAGGACACAGTCAGATATGGGTAGACAGTCGGTTATAGGTAATACTGGCAGGTATGGGCAGACAGTCGGTTATAAGTAGACAGTAAGGTATGGGCAGACAGTCTTTTTTAAGTACACAGTTAGGTATGAGCAGACAGTCTGTTATTAGTAGACAGTCAGGTATGAGCAGACAGTCGGTTATAAGTACACAGTTAGGTATGGGTAGACTGTCGGTTATAAGTACACAGTCAGGTATGGGTAGACTGTCGGTTATAAGTAGACAGTCAGGTATGGGTAGACTGTGGGTTAGTAATACAGTTATTTATGGGCAAGCAGTCATCTATTAGTAGTGCAGTCAGGTATGGGCAAGCAGTCGGTTATTACTAGACAGTCAGTAATGGGTAGACTGTCGGTCATTTAGTCTAACAGTGATTGCTAAACAAGCATTAACGAGAAATATACGCATTTTGTGCATAGTGTGGTTGTTCAAGGTTATATGATTTGCAATTGTCGAAGGATAAAGCTGTTCGCTCTCAGATTTTGATGAAAAATAATGATTGAAATTAAACATTCTTTAGAACATATAGTCAAATACGAACGTTCCAGTTTACATTCCGATAAAGCATATCTGTTTATTTGAAATTATACGATACCAAATTATAAATTTAAAACTCCAAAATAAATATATAGTGTAGTGGTGCCGTAAAAGTCAACTTACCGACATTTGCAACAAATTTTATCAAGTTCCTTCTTAGATTTTTAGTTGTGTTGTTGATTCTAGCGATTTATCTTACATTTTGAATTTTAGTATATCATTTTCGAATTTTTATTTTTTCACCCGAAACTGAGAGCGAGCAGCTTTAAAGTCATAGCGGGATTCCAATTACTATACTATTTTTGCAGTTAGCAGAGCTAGAAGCTTCGCTTACCGACGTGAAAACTGCTCAAAATTCTATGTCGAGTCGTATCGACCAGTTCACCCCATCAGAGAAGAAACTGGCGGATTGTAATTGGTAAATGGTTTTCCTTACAGAAAAAAATATTTTCTTTGCATTAAGAGAAATCAGTACTACCAGCTGACAGTTAACAAAATATAAGAATATGAATAAAAGTTTTCGCCTGAATATAATATTTTGGTAATGGTTTGTGTAAGGTGTGTAGCATTTGTCTGCAAATGAGAGAAATAACTAGCTTTGGGTAAATTATTTCTTTTATTATTGATCGTTGCCGTGTAGAATGAAAATCAAGCATTGAATAACTAAGAAATATAGATGATCACATTACTGTATGTATTGAATATAGGGTTAACTGTTTTGTACTTTTGATATTTGCGACTGTACTGTATATATAATTTTAATGGTCGCAAATATTTACAATTGCGACGGCGTTAGCCGTAGCCTTTAAAACTGTTTGCGACCATTTAAAACATTATATACTTTCGCAAAATCAGTAAACGGTCAACCCTATTCTAACGCACAATGGTGTAATAGCGATCATTACTGATTGCTCGATTTTTGCGACTATAAATAAGTTATTTAATCGTCGCAAATTTAAATACCGTAAACAATCAGAAACGACGTTACATCGATAGTGCGCTAGGATGCTGTTTTTAAATGCGTTAGAAAATTAACTACATAATTATGTATTTTAAGAATTGTTCAGGTATATACATATATACATGTACATAAAATACCATAAATGGTATATTACGGTCGATATCGTTACCTTGTTTGGTGTGGATGACCTTTGACATGTAAACGACCGCCTTCAAATAAAGATCTTCCTGCGAATGAAGACCAGCAGAGAGATCAACGTGCACTATTCATCTTAAGTAGAAACACCTGTAAATAAAGACCACCTGCAAATACAGATCACATTGATACTTCCAAACAATGGTCTTTTGTCTGACTGTGGACGTTTTAGTTGAGCGTGTCAGTTAATGACTTTGCATTTTACACCAATATTAAGTACGTCAAAACCGTTTTAGTTTATACTAATTTCCTTTAGCTCAATTGTGAAGAAAGCTTTAGCTTATCGAGAAACTCTCGAGTCCACTTCCCGGAACAACTAGCACTTGTGTCATATGAGGATGCACGGTCGTGACCCCAGTGGGGCTCAAACACGCAACCTCAAAACCGTTTTGAAATGTGTCCCGTAGTCAGACATGCATTACAAATTGGAATAGACAGCAAAAATAATTGTATACAACACTACTCTTTCATAATATTGTTACCGTCGACAATGTGTGTCAATATATAATTTATTTTTAGCAATCAACGTACGGAGGAATTGCAAAAAGGTACGTAAAAAGTAGAATTTATGTGAGTGTTTCCTTCTACTGTTTTAAAGAAAGTACATAAAAAAATCCTGTCAGATAGACAGTATTGTAATCTGTGTATAATAATACATGAAGTTCGGTTGAATACGGTTTATATTTAGATTGTTCTTTTCAAGGGTGTAATACGCAATAAATTATAAATTATTATGATCACTGAAATATCGTATCGACCTAGGGGTACATTTACTTGTTTTTAAACCTGATGAAGTAGTTGAATTTCGGTAAAATAAATATTTGTGTACCCCGTACTTGTATTGCACAAGCCATATTTGTTATTGTTTATGAAACAGTAATAATTTGCAAAAAGGCTACTGTTAATTACTTTTGTACCAATGCTACAGAAATATCAGGGCTGCACGCAACAATTGAGGAACTAAAAGAAAAGGTTACAGAAGATGACCAGAAACAATTAAAGTTATCCGAGGACGTCAAAACCCTTCAAATTAAGTTCGAATCCATCGAATGTTTGCTAACAGATGATTCTAAATTGCACCGCGCTGCATTGACAAATAAAGACAAGAATACGACCGTCACTAGTAAAACAGACAAAGATTCTTCTGTAAACAAGAACAAAGCATCAGGTAATTCAGGTCTATTTCTAACCACAAACATATCTATGTTTGACTTTGCCATTCGGATTTTCAGGTTTTAAAACAAGACTTTGTTTAGGTTGCATTACTATACTTACAGCCATTTAGTCTGGATATGTTAAACTTTGTAGAAACCTTATTGATAAATGTTTACGATGCAGTATGCTTGTAGAAATGTTATTGATAAATGTTTACAATGCAGTATGCTTGTAGAAATCTAATTGATAAATGTTTACGATGCAGTACGTTTGTAAAATTTTTATTAATAAATGTTAACGATGCTGTATGCTTGTAGATATTTACTCAATTATACATATTTAATCATGTGAAAAGGAGCATAAAATTTGGCATACAGCCCATATATCTGAAATTCATTAAGTCAAAAATGCCCTTGTTGTTGCATATCATTGTTTGAGGCTGTGTTGAACCGTATATGTCCCGGAACGTATATATCACACGTGTGTGATATATTCGACCGTAAATATAACACGTGTTTAATGTGACATATTCGTTTGGTCATTTTGACAGTTTACACCGAAACGTATATGTATTTTCACACGCGTGATATATTCGGTTGAATTTTTCACAAGCGTGATATATTCGGTCGAATTTTTCACACGTGTGATATATTCGTTCTGGTCATTTTGACAGTTTACACCGAAATTTATTTGTGATACTTTAGTGTATAAAACTACTAATTATACTTTTGTAGGAAGTGGGTGGCAACCCACCCGTCCCTAGGCCGTTTGCCGGAGCCGTTGTAACAATGTTTAGGAACCCCATAGAATAATAACCACGGTCATTATTTTTTGAAGAATAGTGACCCCCAGGAACTATGACTGATTTTAGGTGGATTTGAATCGAAGAAACTAAATGTTACACAAAGGATATTGTAGCTGCAGGGAAATAAAAAGAGATACGATTGTTTCATTCACAATTTTCAATCCTGTGTTTGACCTTAATGTGACCTTAGACCTAGGGACCTGGTTCTTGCACAATACACCCTGTCTTATAATGGTATGAGAATCCTTCAGTACAAAAAACTCATTCTCCAATTTGACCTTTGACCTCAAACTGTGACCTTGACCGTAGACATAGGGATTTGTTCATCTGTATGACTCTTCGTCTCATTAAGGTAAACATTTATGCATTGTTACATCAATATCCCTTCAAGTATATAGAAGAAATGCTCCGGACAAAGTCATTCTTAATTCGACAAATGACACTCCTTCTCATTGAGGTTAACATTTATGCCAAATATAAACACGATTGCTCCTTGCATGTCAAAGTTATGGTCCGGACAAAATCAGTCTGGACGGACGCGCACGGATGCACATACAACGACTGCCAAAAGCGGCGACTATGTCGAGCTCACCGCAAGTGGGCTCGACAAAAATGATCGAGGGTCATCTTACGGTGACTTTACATTGTTTCACCGGCCATCAAATATATCAAGTTTGATCTGTGTTTAATCTGTGATAAATGTATTGTGTTATACAGAAAAAAATGTATAGTGATGTTTTATAATCAATGCTGTTCTCAGATAATTTCCTGTTTATAATCACCACTCAAGGGCCACACGAACGCAGTCGATAACTTTCAAGAACACCCGATCGAAATTTGACCAAACATCATTTATAAAAATTAAAGACATAATACAGACCACACCTTCGAGCGGGAATGTCTAGTTCCCATACAATGTGTTGGGACCGATCGGATCGACTTGGTTGTGTTAAGCAGAATCTATGCGGCATAACTTAATAAACCATATTTGATTATTTTAAATATGTTTTTTTTTTCAAATTGATCAAAATGTGACGTATTCGTTGAAAATTTCGTTTTTATTTGCCTTTTTCTGCATGTGAGATATTCGTTTTCGTGTTCCTATAAAATTCGAAGTCAAACGTATACATCACATATTTGTGTTACGCGAATACTATTTCGACCGAATATTCACGTGTGACATATGCGGTCGAATTTTTCTCTCGTGTGATATATACGTTCCGGGACATATACGGTTCAACAAGGCTATATGATTTGTTCACCGCACTGAAAGTAGCCATATCTTCTCCCTTATTTTATGTAAGCACATGTAGGTAAGCTGTTTACATGGCCTGTTTACATGTAGCTGTAATTTCAATGACTGCACCGTCTAGCAACCAGATCAGAACAAGGAAGAATGAATCACCTTGTTTTGTTTATATGATCTTGTTTGAATAGATTTAAGTGCAATTACATACCAATACGTGTGAAGGAAACTAAATGATTAAAGTAACTTTAAGCACGAAATTACGTGCAGTGGATATGTGAGAATATATTATTATTAGACTATAAGAAGGAGGTACTCAGTTTTGTAATTTTTGCAGACTCGTACACCTCTACGAACTCGAACATCGGAACGATTGATTCAACAAGTAAAACACATGTGGGTGATCTAAAAGAGACAGGGACCAAATATGGATCTGATAAACTACCTGAGAGAACCAAATATCATTCGGATAACGTGTAAGCATTTTCAATAGCTTGCTCTGGTTTTGTTTTGAATATGAAATTTATATGTTGTGCTTCTGAAACTAAATACTTGACCAGTTAATTAACCATTATGTATGCACTCTTTTACTATATATAAAAAAGCTTACCTTTACTTTTTCTTTCAGCCATAAAGCAGTTCGAAAACCGAATTTTCTAAGCCGTAAACGACCAACGGGTATTTTGTTTTATTATACTAAAATTCATGACAAATACAAAATACCATTTTTACTAATAGTGGCATAGGAATGAGAAAACATGACGTGTCCAATCTCCTGCATTGAATCACGGTTTCAAGATGAGTCTATATAATTAGCATGTTCCATGAATTTCCCCATCAAAGACTGGGGGCAGGGGTATTGATGAAATATTTGTTCGTTTGGTCGCGTTTAAGTTAGGCCAACGTTTTTATTATTTCGGACCAGATGTGTCAGTCCTGTAATCAACTGCAGACTCTGTATGACGAATCGACCAGTGGCCTAACATTTTCTAAAAGTGCTATTACGGTACATTTTCGCCACACATCAGAACATTAGACAATTTTGATTCAATACATTATTTCTGTCACCTATTACTTCAAGTAATGACATATGTATTACATTTTATTTGGTCAAAACTATATTTATAAAAAACAAAATGAAATATTTTTGTATCGTATAATTATCTATGATTTAAAAGGCGTCAGGCATTGAAAGTGCAGACTGGATTAAGCACGCCTTTCTTTAAATCCCTCTCATTAACCTTAAAAATTTTTTTCGAAATAATTCACATCATAAATATAAAACAAAGGGCTTGAATTAAAAAAAAGCAAAAATCTAGGTAAGAATTTGCAAATTCGATCAAAAGGTTGGTAAAACATTTTTTTTTTTTGAAATTTTAAAAGTTTTTTTTTTTTTTTTGTATTTTTTGAATTAAAGAGATATACGCGACAAGAATTTGGGACCTTTTATATACCATATATTCTACAAAGTTTACATACAGTTCGGAGAACTTTAATTTTTAACCAAAATCTGAGAGCGAGCAGCTTTAACCTTTGTACGACTAAATTAGATATAGGCTTTATCAAGGTTCTAAAACTTTTGATCAAAGAGATGACAAGAGCAAGGAAATTCTGCGAGTTTGTTTAATTGTATCCTTTTCACAATGTTTATTGCAGTAAAACAAGAAATGAAGCTGGTGTATAATGGGGAGCGACACTGGAGGTCGGTAACACAAATGGAACTTGAAACTAGTAAGGTTTGCTTGCAGATTCGGATTAATAAATGATATACAGAAAACTCCCGAGTAAAACGAACCCCTTGGGACCTTTTTGATGTGTTCTTTATATCCGGTGTATGTTATATCCATATAGTACTTTCATATTAAATAAAGAAGGAGAAAAAATCGGGCCCTGAAAATGTTTTCGATATATCCCGATTTTCGCTGTAGCCGGGTTCGTTATATACGGTGTTTGCTGTATATCAAACTGCATCTGTTTATACCTGACTTTCATATAAGTTTTGTGACGTATAATGCTTTAAAATTATACATGATATTTTATATATTTTTGACCGAAATAAAGCTTAAAATCAAGAGATAACGTGCATCATTTCGAATTATTTCAGAATGTTTCATAATCATGGCTCTTTCAGAAAAGAAGGTATACATTGTATAACAACATGATACGTAAATTATGTAACTACGTAACAACATGATACATGTATGTACATCTGTAACTATGTAACAACATGACACGTACATTGTGTAACTACATAACAACATGATACGTAAATTCTGTAACTATATGCATAACTACAAATGTAATAAAAAAACAATGTATAGATTAACATTATAGCAAATAAAATCAACAGGGTCATGATGGCACTGTGTAGCTTAATTCAGTCAGCATTGCATATATGTATCCTATTAACAGACCAAAATTGAAGATATCATTATAATTATGTAGAAATGTATTATGGGTAATAATATCGAGATTGTAGTCGTCCCAACAACTTCGTGAAATATGTTTGAAAACATACTCATTTACGGGTCATGACACTACAAATAAATACTGATACAAAATTTTATTCACGAACATATGACTTAAAATTTTGATTGAAAAAATACATCGTCAATTTACTGTTTATTTCATTATACATGTAGATGTTTAAATTCTCACTTTGTTTTGCATTTTACTCACGGGTAAAATGGACCTGTGTGCATGTTTTAAATGATAAATTATATTCTTACAATCCCTATTTTGCATTATAGGTCGTATGCAATGTCAATATCTAGAAGGTGTCCACTCTATCATTTGCTTGGATATATCAGAGAGTATGAGTGAGGAGAATACATGGTCACAGGCACATACCTTCCTAACTGATTATCTTAAAGGTAAACTAATATACTTACATGTAGTAACACAGATTGTTGCTGTTTCCAAGTATCAATATTTAACATTATCCTTATTTTATTCCCTAACGAGTCAGAATCTGCTGGGCTGTATGTGTGCTCGGTTCCGCCCGTCCTCAATTTTGTATGTACGGTAAACTCCGTATATAACGAATCCGGATATTACGAAAATCCGGATATAAGGAACACATATTCTCGGTTCGATTTTTTTCTTTCTTGATTTTATGTGAAAAAAGTGTACGGATATTACAAACTCCATATATAACGAACACATTTAAATGGTCCCAAGGAGTTCGTTATAAACGGAGTTTACTGTATGTAAGAACCGATTTTCAAATAACGTTACTCAGCTGCCGCCCATAACACACAGTTCTAAGCTAAATGTTAATCTTATCATGATGACAAAGGTCAAGGTCGCTCTTGTGGTCAAATCCTTTGAAGGATTTTCATATAACTTGGGGTGAAATATTTCGCCTATGGAGAGTACGTACATTATATGTGTTATAAATATGCCAGCTCGATGTAAATGTCAGCTTTAAGGGTTAAAAATCATCAGACAATATCACCGTAAACCCTAGCAGGACTTTGCTCAAATGTTAGTTTTATCCTGGAATCGAATTTCAAGGTCACACTTCTGTGTCAAAGGTCATGAGACTATATCTCATTAATAAAACGTTGGTCATGTTTTGATATCATCACTTCATATCCGGTTAGGGACTTGGATTTACATAGCAACACTCCAGTCACACGTTTCAACTAATTCTGAAATAAGTTCCGCTATGTTGAAACTTTAAATACCAAATACTTCAACTTTAATTACCTGTAAAATATACTGGATATAGAGAAGAAAAAATACAAAGTAGCAACTTTGTTTCAGGTCTACAAGAAATGTCGAAGCTTCCCGATTTGAAAACCGAACATGTCGCTTTAGTAACGTTTGGTCATGAAACGAAGGTTCAAATGCGGTACACGGATCGGTACACCGAGGTTCAGACTTTTATAGGTACATGTATACATATACATTTATTTCTGAATTATAACAATTTCTGTCTCAGTTTGCATATATTTGTCATATTTGTCCTTTGAATTTCGCAATCGGAACATCACTCGGCCTTTTCCGTAGAAATAATTCTACGGAACAGGCCGAGTGATGTTCCGATTGCAAATTTGGGTTATTTGTCCGCTCACTTGTGTATCAGTTTGAGTGTATAGCAAGGACGCGTTTACACCAATTTTATTTTGCCTTCTTAACTAAAAATATAATGAATATGAAAATATGAATGGACAATGATTCGAAGAAAGTCAAAACGTTATACATTTGTATTTTTATTATAACTCTGGAAAATCCACTGCAGCTTTTACAAGGAAAAACGCTTCAATACATATATAACAAAACACGTTAAAATACAGCGTTTCAGTATTTGAAGTAATTAGTTGCGATGTATACCCTTTATATGCGGTATTACAAATAAATGCATACTGCACTTGTGGCTACCTATAAGAAATCTCAAATAGGCAACCTCATCATTTCGTATATTACATGTAGAAGTTTCTGATTAACATTATTTCTTCCTTTCCAAGATAATTTAAAGCTAGGTGGACCAAGTCAAATGCATGGTGGGGTTTTCTACGCCCTAGCGGCAGCGTGGTGTTCAAGGCGTAAGTAAATCGTTTCTAATTAATCTTCAATAGTTATGATTTGTAAAAGAGCATGCAAGATCAATATCAGTTAACATACATGTAAGTACTATAAATATTAACATATTCGTAAGGAGCCAAGGTTTTCCAACATGTTTGTAAAACGTTAACGCAAACTTTGGAGCACCTGATTGACCCCTCGTGTAACCAAATCTAAAACCCATCTTCACCTTAGTCAAAACTAATACAAGTACCCCGTATTACATCCAGACAAAAATCGATTTTTTAGGTCGTTTGTTGTTTTGATTTTAGTATCGAGTTCAGGATTAACTAGTTGAAGGTGTACCAAAACCTCAATTCGCCTTAACCCAGGTCACTGGTTGTTCCGTAGCCATAAGCCAGGGTTTGAGCCATTTCTTCGTTATTAAAGTGCAGTTGTATGTTCGGTTTCTAGTTAAACAATACTTTCGGTAATTTCTTTCTGAAACGTCTTGTAAAAACATACATCGTTGTATACATGTATTTATGATTCTCTTTTTTGAAGTTGTGGTGTATATATTAAGTCAATTTTATCAAAGCAAATTACATTATAAAAGTGTAAGTTACGCTTTCATCTCCACATACAATGGGAACAATTCTGATAATCTACAATTTACACTGTCTTTAAAATTAATTGTATGGAACTTCCAAGTGCTCTAGATGTTTCTTTGTCTAACGATTAGATCCATGTGTTTATGAGGATCCGTGTTTGTATGTACGTGGGTGTTTTTTATCTTGATTAAATGTCTGCTTTACCTCATTTTATCGCTTTAAGCGGAATCATATTTTCCTCAATTTTAACACTAGTGAGCTGGTTTTCTATTACTGTAGACCAAATTGAAAGACTCGGAAATGGTACCCATATCTTTACCAAAGTTATCATGGTAACGGATGGTAAACCAACAGAATCAGACTTGGTTGCAGGCCCAGATATACCGGATTCCAGCAAAATAGATGAGGTAAGGTGATAATAATGTTATAATATTTCTCAAAGCAAAACTTGGTTCATACGCGTTACGCTCAACTCCCTTCTACAGCTCTCTCATAATAGGGTTAAATGACAATTTGTCGAAACATAATTCGATGGTACGTTTGACAGGTTTGAAATATTTAAGGTAACTAAAGCTTTCCTACATCTTACCAATCCTTCGTTTAGAATATTAAAATGATATTGACGGCGATGAAGACAATGTGTCTGTGATCCTGTGAACTATAGATTGAGTTTAAGCTGACGCTCTAAAATACAGGAAATTTTTACAATATCGAACGCTAATTGACAAACAAAATATTGTATCCCAGCCTAAAGGTTCATAATAAGAGTATTACTTTATGTATAGCCCCGTGCTTCACAAATATAATACCAACCTCTTTTATGGCCTGATCGTTCAGCTGGTAAAGCAATAATTTCTTCTTAATGTATTTGGCAAAGCCTTAAGCTTTTTGATTTTTCAGGACAAGAAATACTTATGAATGCTCGAGCAGCAGTTCCTTATTGCATGATTACTTTACCTAGTTTCAAAGGTCAAAATACAAACACTTGTAGAACAAAATTGAAGAAAAAAACACAGTACTGTATTTACAAAGAGCGAAAATAGATGTACCTATTTGCTGTTTCCTACATAGTTTAAGCAAGATTTCAGATGGGTTTTCATCGGCTTCTTATTGACTGTCTTAAAATCGAATTGTTTCAACTTTCAGACAAAAGCAATGATCTTACAGGAAATGGAAAATTTTCAGAAAAACCGATTCGATGTTTTCGTTGTTCCGGTTGGTACATCAGATAGAGTAAGTACGAAGTCATCTTCTGTTAATCAAAAGAGAGGTACTGTTTTTGACATGAGAATATTGTCATCGCAAATGGCTTAACTATTGTATCATAAGACAAGCTGGTTTGATCACTAAGAAACAAACTGATAAAAAGCTGAACATGTTGAACTTCTTTGAAACCGAAAACGTGTATAAGGCTGTATTACAAACGTAATTAATACGTTTGTTTTTTGCAGATAATAATCAAATATAAATGAAATAGTAAAATTGTTGATTTCAGTTTATAAATACTTTCGTCAACAAAATCATGAAGGGCATTCAAAAAATTAATAAATTTGCCGATGACTTTTTGCTTATTTATGGGGAACTTTTCTTGCTATATACACAGTAGTTTAATATACAAATTTATTATTAGATGCGGGGTCATATTATGAATCAAAATGACTGCTATTGTGTCCTGTCAAATTGTAATTAAGGGAGTGTCATTGTTTTTTGTTCAGTCTGTAACTCACCTTAATTAGGGATTCGTGACATACTTCAGAGTTACTGTCCTTGATTTATTTGTTAGATAAGGAGGAAGTGCTGGAATGTTTTAAGTATTATTTACATACATAGTTGCATGCTCCATAATATTAAAAAATTGCATACATGTACATACCCGAAAGGTCGCTGCATAAGGCGTTTACTGTTGTGCGAAAGAAACAACGTGAAAACCCTATCCTACTACACGTAATGCATGACTAAGTACACCAGTTCAGGTTTTAAAGACATAATACAAAATAAAATAATATGAACAAGTATCATTTGTTCGTTAGGTATTTCTCAACACGATGGTAACCTGCTCTGACGGAGTGATGTTAAATTACAAATCTGGAAGGCGACTTGCAAAGAGGCAATATCTAAGCGTAAGTGCATGTAGTGTGAATTTTTGTCCGTTACCTGAGCTAAAGTGGAAATCTGATTATTTTGTTATGTTTCTAAGTTCTTTAATCTAGTGGCGAAGTTAGATTGAACACCGTTTACCAGCACGTAAGGACTTGCTAAAGGCAGATTGTATATACTCTTTCAGTTTTCCGCTGATAAGCCGGTACCTTTCGTTGAAAACAAAACAGAAAATTCCAGGTTGTTTGCAAAATTTGAACCTATTAACATTCAGTTATGAGAGCATGCAGAATTTTACAAATCAGTGAATTAAAACACTTCACAACAAAGAAAGTTACTACAACGCTCTACCAGGAAATATAGCTTATGTAAAATATTGAATATATTGACGATTTTAAAGAATATACCTTCATTAGTTAAGATTTTTCTTCAGAGTCAGTTATTGGATCCGCTTGGTATGATGACGGACATTTTATCACGTGGTTCAGATAGTGACCTTTCACAGGACGATAAGGTTAGTTAAGTAACTTATTTCATACATCCTACATTTGAGAATATAATCTGCTAAATTTAGGGAGTACATGTACCCATTTAATATGACATACCCTACATCTAACCGATTATATTCTCAAAACATAGATTATGTGTTCGATAAACGTAAAATGATAAATAAATACAATTTCAAAGAAGGACCTATGATGAAAAATGCCTCATTTTACCACAATTTATCAATATAGAGGCGTTCTGTAATAAATAGCATCCACTCGTTAATTGTACAACAACAACTCTACATAGAGTATTGAATGGTTTACAGTACTGCAGTTAAACCGCTGACTTTTTCGATAATGACTGGAATGCATAGCTGGAACTTTTAGGTTAAGTTATGATACGTTCAAAGATATTATTTATGTTTTGGAGGTTATTTAGTTTGACATTGTAACAGTTTGTAGATATCTAAACATACCCGTATTTTATGTACTAAAATGTATTATTTCTTCGTTATAACAAAACTGTGGTTTTCCTACCTTATAGGAAGACATGAGAGATATGCAGGAAAGAGCAAAAAGGTTTATGGTCGCAAGTTCAGAAAATTCCAATATGTACAATGAAAGCAAAAATTCAAGATTTCCATGCGTTGGAAGTCGTGTGCGGAGAGGACCAGACTGGATTCACAAAGTGCAAGATAGCAATGGTCCTGGAACTGTCATTGGCCATTCGGATGATGGTTAGTCATAGTAACAGTTCATAAATAACATAATAAAAACAAGGAAAAAGGTGATACTACGTATCACAGCGGGCCTATAAACAAAGCTTTCATGTAAATATTTTGAAATTGGAGATGCAAATTAACTTTACAGGCTTTATAACAGAGACAGAATAAATTTATATTCTAGGTACGACGTATAAAGGAAATACTTTCTGGTTTGTGCATTTCTCATTTTCAGTGTATCATTTATGACTTAAAAAGGAACAAAAACATATTCATGAAAAAGCTTTCAATACTTTTTACGATTTTTCCGTGTTCTTTTTCAACAGGATTTATTAGATTGTATATGCGATCCCTGTTTTCATTCAGCGTTAATTAAAACAAAGTTAACGCAGCAATACTATATATAATATGTTCTACGCTATGTTCCATTAAAGTGATTCTTAGAATATACAATTATATTCCTACCTCTGTCCTCACACAATCGTTTGCAGTCAAAAAAGCTAAACAAACCAACGCTCATTTTCACGACAACTGACAAGTCTCGTTATTTAAAATTGCAACCCGACTAATTAGTTAACTTTGACTTCCTGTCAGTTTATTTCTGTAAACCAGTCTGATATTATGAAATGTAAAACAGTCTGAAAAAATAGAAAGTGCATCCCTACCATTTAGTTAACTTTGGCTACCTGTCAGTTTATTGCTCTTAACCAGTATGATAACATGAGATTAAAATACACGAAGACTGTCAGCGACTGTACAGTGAACTTTGCCATTTCTTAAGATTTCATTACAAACTTTACATAGCGTCAAAAGGGTTGAAGCCGTCAGATTTTGTAGGTAAGGTCTATTTGACATTTTTGGAGTTAAATTTTGCATTTTAAAACTTAACGTGATAATGCCATTCATAAGATTCTATAACGTTCAAATTGACATTGCTTATGTCAAAAGGGTCGATGCCGCCAGATTTGTAGGTCAAGGTCTTATTTGACAGAGTTATACCGGCATGTTTGTACCGTGGTTCGCCATATCGTAGATTTGTTCATTAACTTGCATTGATTGTTATGACAATAAGGGTCGTGATGCCGCCAAATTTTTAGGTCGTTATTTGACAAAATAATCCCCTTTTGTACGTTTAGTCATGGATAAAAATTGATTTGGCATATTAACTTTTTGACATATTTTAAAGAGTTATCTACAATGAACAGTGGTTTAAGCAGGTTCTCTCTATTTGGAGGTAAAATGTATAAAGTCCTAAACTTTTCTCGTTTTTGAAAGCGAGTGTTCCTGATTCAAAGTGTGATAATTTCAAACTAACATTTTGGGCCAAATTTAAAATGGGTTTGTTGGTTGTCTCTCAACCGACCAGCTAATAATGCTGCGCTACGAACTATATTCATTACTCAGGCTTACAATATTATTTTTTATCATGTTGACATGCAAAGTTTGAGGATGAGACCAATGAAGATGATAGTTTAAAATTGTAGTTTCATTTTATTTTTATTTGTCTTAAACAGATGAATAAAAAAATTAAATTGCTTACCTACCTAACCCAACTTCAAAAAGTAGGGTCGGGAGACAGCAACAAAGACTTTTTTAAAGTGGCCTGTTTTAATAACACTTATATTGTCTTCCCTTTAGACCATTGTGTATAAGTAACAATAAAATTTGGAAGTATCCAGTTGTGCATAAATGTCGAAATAAGTTAAATGGAAATAATTGTAGACACTTTGAAATATAATATCGTCCTCCCTAGAGTGAAGCAGTCAGCGAGAGTAGTTTATATACGTTGCAAAGCGAGGTAAAATAAATAAGTTTAAATTTACTATTGTATAGAACGAAGTACCTATCAATACAATTTCTCAGCCGCTTGCCGTCATGACCGCAACTCTCAAAAACTGACTGAATTAAGCAACGTTTACAGAAGTTGGAACTATCTTTGTCTATCTTGCAATCAACAATAGTTTCTTGAACTATTTTGTCTACCTTGCAGCAATAGTTTCTGGAACTATTTTTGTCTATCTTGCATCAATAGTTCCTTGAACTACATGTATTTATGTCTACCTCGTATCAAAAAGAGTTTTCTTGAACTGTTTTCGATTATTTTGTATCAACAATTATAGTTTCTTGAACTATTTTCGTCCATCTTGTATCAACAAAAGAGCTACATGTATATAATACCTTAAAGCTCTGATATAGTTCATGTGAATATTTAATCTACTAATTCTATGACTATGTTTGTACAGGTGATCAGGTCTGGGTGGAGTGGGACACAGACAACCATAGAAATATATATCGGTACGGGATCATGGGTTATGACGTTCTAGCTGTAGATGAACCAAGAGTGCTGGCACCAGGGCAGATGATAGCTGTTGGATGTGAAGTTGAACCAGGTACATGTACACTAAATGTAAAGTATACATGATATAGCTCTCGTTGCGAAGTAATGCAAAGTTTATACACTCAGGTACATGATATCGATGTAGGTTGTAAATACAATTCGATATATAATGAGACAACAGATATTGACAATGGGTATGAAGTAACAATTTCATCAAACAGGGCCATTATGATACTCGCGAACGTTGTCAAAATTGTATGACAATTGCAGTTCTGTTGTAAAATTAGCATAGATTCAAATGGATCCTCTGATATATAAGTAAGTGTTTGTCTCACATGTGTAGAACAAACCTGCTTCAAACAGGATCATTTAATAGTATTTCAAAATCATATGTTGTTACTCTGGGTCCATGTGACTGCAACTGCTTGATGTACTGTAGCAATACGAAGAAGGTATCGATACAAAAGCGCAAACTTTAACTAAACTGGTAACGTTTCCGGCTACTTATTCGCCATTACTTGTTTACTATACTTTAAATTCTGCAATTTTGATTAAAGGTAAAGACTGGAAGGTTTATGAAGAAAAGATGGACCATGGAGTTGTTATTAAACTAGACAAACGAAACAAAAAGGCAAAGGTAATATCAATATCAGCTGTTAATTAGAAAATTGAGTTAAATCCCACAGTATAGTGTCAGACATAATTGCAAGAGGTTTTCTATGTTTCAATTAAAGACGAAATAAATACTAAACATTCAATGGATATTGTTTAACTTTGGAATTTAAAGAAATTGGTGACATCGTTTTCTTCTAACTTTAGAATTTAATAATGACACATATACACCTGTGGATGTTCAGGGATGTTATAGTCTGAATGCTTTTGTTTACGTTTGCGACTTTTTACTATCCTTTCCATTGTAATAACTGTATGTCATGTGTCAACAATCTAGGTTCGGTGGAATGATGGAAAAAGGGGAGATTACCTTTATGGTGATGGTGGTTCGCAGGAAATACAAATAAAGTCTAAACTTCAGAAACGGTATGTTTAATGTACATGTATAATTTCAGTCATGAAAGACGTGTTTATGAAAACGAGAATCGGTATACAAATTGTGTTAACGAAATGATATATATATATATATTAAGCAGTGCTGTGATAAGTTTTCTGTTTTAAACGTTAATTCTGGTTTGAGTCTCGATATCGATTAATCTAAGTTGTAGGAACTAGTTCTGCAATCGAGAATAAATAAAAAAGTATAAATTAGTTAAGTTCTTAAGTTAATGTATGTTCTAACTAATACTTTGGTGTGGAAACTTGTCTCATTTTTGAAAATGTTGAAATGATCAACGTGCGCCATTCCACCCGGTCACTGCTATCTGTTTTTGGCAAAAATCCAGATCTTCTTTTCTTGACCTATTGTTCAGTATACTTATAAAATGGTCATATCTACAAGCAATGCTTAACATAAATATAGTTGCCTAAAAGTATTTATATTGTCTCTATTGCAGCGGATCTGATGGTTATGGTCAAAATACGAACTATCAAAGTACGAACTCTCAAAGTACGAACTATCAAAGTACGAACTATCAAAGTACGAACTATCATTTAAGTGACGCAAATAACTTTCCAAGTTCGCATTTTGCTTCAAATAGCGTTGATAATTCTGAAAGCTCGGGATTTGCTTCAAATAGCGTGGATGATTCTCGTATTGCTGAAACCATCGAGGCATATGCAGCCAGAGCAAAACTGAAGAAAAATAAAAATAAATCGTGACAAAAACATTTGAACTTAACATATCTTACAACGATTTAATTTGATGCTGGCGAGATAGCCATTTGCCTTTTAATCCCTTCCCGCTAGTGACGCTGTTACATGTAGTTTGGAATTAGAAAGAAATTTAAAGTTTGATAAACTATTTTCTTAATCTGTATGAGTATGTGTTGTGTGTGTTTTATCTAAGAGTGGAATTAGTTTTTCGAGAAAAACATAAAGATGAGATTATTTCATTGGTGACTCAATGAATTACAATTGAACTATACGTGCCTTATTAACGAGCCTAATATAGCGGTGATGTGCACATAATTAAACGGACAGGCAAATAAACGGACACTGGACGGATAGACGGTCAGTGAACACTCGGTTACATTTACGATGGTGTAGACAAATGATTAAAGTGTCATTTCTCTAAAAGAAACAGATTCAGACAGAGACTGGAGTTCTGCTGCTTACATAATTTTACAACTGTTCAAATTAAACCTGATACATAAAAATTACATTGATTTGTCGATACTTATATTTCTCTGAGCAATCAAATATGATTGGAGAAAGGCCCTGGCTTTATTTCAGTTAAGAATACTACTACTAGAACGACCCCCAGAAATGTTTAAGCAGCCACAACGAAAATATTATTTCCGTGACTTCTTGACTTTTGTGGACACCTTTTCAGTACTACTCTTTTGACGAGTGTCTAAAAAACCGTCTCCAAACAACGCTAACCGAATACCCTGGAGTATAGCTGAGATTTAAGTATTTTGTTCACAAGTTTTCTCTTTTATATGCATTGGAATCTGCGCACAAATATCATTTACAACGGGCAGTATAGGAATGTTTGTTTCTGAAGATACGTTTTTACAACACTTTGCTGGCTAGTCAAGGCGCTGCCCCAAATCATTTCTTTATAGTTTGGATTATTAATTATATCTAATGCATTAGCAAGTGATTCGTTAAGACAGGTTGTTAATGTACACAGTGATAGTCTGTCTGAACCTCGGTGGACACCATTACATTTTGCAGTGGTAGTGGAATGCTCTCTTCGTTCTTGATGTTAGCTTGGTGTTGTCGGCCATTCCGTACTTTCGCCCTGCGAGCTCCGCCTCTGTCTTGAGGTCTGTCCTTCAAGCGACATCCACCCAAGTGATCGGCTCTGTTGTTTCTACATGTACCTCTAGCACAAATAGTTGTCTTGGCAAGTTGTTAATCATTAGATATTCAATTAGCTGAATCAAAACTGAAAGTAGAAAAGAAAACAGGTTTAATCGGAAAACAAAATAAAATTAATCTGTATAAACGAATTTTTTCAACGCTGTTTTAGAGAAAATTGCTTTAAATGTTTTAAATCGAAGAGTCCACTACGATTCCGTATGCAGAAATGGATAAAAATTACCGGTAAAGTCATTGAAGAACACGAAAGTTTTAACAAGGGCTCGATCCATTATGTACACCGTGCCGTCTGAATGTCAAAAACGTCGGTCATGCCAACATGTTAAACACAATCGGCATTTCGAATGCAAAGGCAGAGTTTGAAATTCGTTTATGCACGAATACAGTAGTGTATGGTTCAGCCCGACTTATAAATACGCGTTTATGAATGTTTTTGTTATCGACTTATGGCCCCCGAGATTGCATCAATGGGAAACAACAGTCACTTGAATAATTTTGTTCCAAATATTTTCACGTTTAAATAAAATAACATTCAGTATCCGATTTTCTTATATTTCTGAGGATACTCTTAATTAAATGCTAGTATCTGTTTGTATTCATTTCAATATACATTTTAGTTCACCTATTTATTTTGCACTTGCTTTTATAAAAATCAAAAGCATTCCTACTATATGTTTGAGTCTTCTTGTTTTAGAGAAAAGGCGCAAACTTTGAAAATAGTTTTTAAAAATTCGCTTTATCTAATTGTTGCGCTCTTTACTATTGGTGAGCAACATTTATGTGCGTTTTCCGTACAACGAAAAAAATGAATTACGAAGTAGTTTTAAGACATATTGGATTATACAAACCGTAAAATATAATTATAAACTGTACAATAACAATACTGACCCCTACGGTCAAAAGAACAAAATAATGTTAAATGATACTGCATGTTTGGTAGTGCTAAAATACAATTGCTGTTAATTTCAAGACATTCTGTTTGTTTCAAGCGTCTATCTAAAGGTGTCAGTGTGGACTTTTCAGCTAAGCAATATCGACTTACAGCCCTGTTAGAATTTTTTCTGTTCCATATCACATTCTAATGTACAGATGAAAAGCCCATTTTGTACGTATAGATAATAAGCATTAAATATATGAAAAAGGGAAATGTACCTAAAGTTATACAAAGGAAAAATCTATTATCATTGAACTATGCTAATTGTTGATTAAAACATTTTGTTAAGCCATTCGTGTCTAGTGTCTTTTACAATAGAGACCGTTTCAAATAGCTACTTTTGGGTAATGAAGCTTTCCTCATACCAAAATATCAAGTCTCTTCTTTCCTGCGTTTTCAGTAATTCTGTTTTAGGATATCCGTCCTGAATATTCTGTTTTTTTATTACAATTTTATGAGTCTGTTTTAACTTAGTTTGGATGTTATTTAAAATGTTCTCGGTTGTGTAAGTTTGCATACTTCATTTTTGTGTCGCCCTTTCGGAGAAAAGGCGATACATAAGGATCGCTTTGTCCGTCCGTCCGTCCATCTGTGCGTCCCCACTTACAAATTAGTGTCCGGACTGTAACTTTGTCATGCATTGAAGGATTTTAAAATAACTTGGCACAAATGTCTAGCACATCAAGACGACGTGTCGCGTGCAAGACCCACGTCCCTACCTCAAATGTCAAGGTCACACTTAGAGTTTGAAGGTAATGGAATCCTGTATATATGCACACATTCGTGTCCCGACTATAACGTTGTCATGCACTGATTGATTTAAAAATATCTTGGCACAAATGTCTAGCACATCAAGCCGATGTGTCGCATGGATTTTGAAATTACATACCACAATTATTGAGGACATGGAGAGGACAAAGACTGTGAGACACCTCTTTTGGGGGCATTCGTCACTTGTGAGGGACGTTTTTTGTGCCTGTCTGTTTGAGAACGGATTGTGCACCGTGCTGAAAATTAGGCCAACCTATTTCGAGAAATAAGAGGGATACAGATATTTCGTTTTGGATAAGAACTTTCACGGGTTTCGGTTCCGTTTCCTTGGATGCCTTTTTTTTTTTGGTTTTTGGATATTTACAAGTGTTTAAGTTGATGGTAATCTTACTCTGACAGAAAGAGACTATAGTGCATAAAAATATCTATCCCTAGGCTTATTTCGAATACCCAGACTAGCTTGGAGATACAGACTGACTTTATGCCGTCTAAAACTAATTTTCAATCATCATTTACGATTAAGAAATGGTCCAAAAATTTAGGAATAGAGACACGTGGATCATAGTTTTGTGTACAATTTTAAGATCCAAAACAAAAATGGCGCCAAAAGCAGCCATATTTCTTACAATTTTACAAAGAAACGAGGGCATCGATCGTAAAGTCCTATAAATTGGGAAGATGACTTCATCATATTTACACTGCGTTAACTCCCTTGAACTCTGTGTCAAATGTGCAGGCTCAGTCATGTGGTTACTTTATTACCATTTGTAATAAATTTTGTATTCAGTATTTCAGGGATGTACATGTTTACATTGAGAAATTTATTTGTTAATGTAATGATGAAGCAAAACTTATTTATCATGTTTATATGAATGGTGCGTTCCAAAAACGGATGAAGCGTTTCAAATGCACACGTATTATGTTTTTCTAAGAACGTCATTTTAGTTTATACTTATTTATTTTAGCTCGATTGTCACTCTTGATTCCGCTTCCTGTAAAAACAAGTACTAGTGTCATATGAGGAGGTACGGTCGTGACCCTAGTGTGTCTCTTTGGAGTGTTTGTTGTTTTGCTTGGTACATTTGTACCTCCAACATAAAGTTCCATAATTAATTGTTGTTGAATAGCAAAATGATAATAATGTTTTTTTTCCTTTTTCACAGTGACAGTTGCTTGCTTTCGGTCTGCCATGGTTGATAAAATTGCAGCATCAGGAAAACTTAAACCATTCGTTTCTTTCTATCTATATCATACTCTGTCAAAGAATCTGGAACGTGTACTATGTGATTCCAAGTCTTGTATAACGGAACGCGCTTTTGAGAAGTAGTCCGCTCTAAAATCGCCCAAAAATGTCTGAAATAATTGCTAAAAAATCGAAGAACCTGATGTGTCTTTCTCTATTTTAACTTTATTAACAAAATTCATAGTTTGCATTTATATGGCTTCATAACAAGAGGCCAAAAAGGGCCAGTATTGCTCTACTGGACTGACTGGATTGTTCTGAACTTACTTTTCTTAAAAAATATTTTGGGATGTCATAAAACAA
Organism: Saxidomus purpurata; assembly: GCA_022818135.1. NCBI lineage: Eukaryota > Metazoa > Mollusca > Bivalvia > Venerida > Veneridae > Saxidomus > Saxidomus purpurata. The sequence goes on from JAFMSR010000007.1 coordinate 45,336,022, forward strand.
AAGCTAAATGGGGTTACTCTGACCTTGACCGTGACCCATTGACCCCAAAAACAGGTTGCGTCATCAGCTCGCTCAGTAAGACCAATCATCCTATGAAGTTTCAAGACTGTTACTGATAATACGATCTCAAAAGTTTGAGTGGAAATGATTTTCAGAATTCGGGTCACTGTGTCCTTGACCTTTAAACACTGACCCACAAAACTATACGGATCATCTACAGATTGTATGCAACACTTTTAGCAAGTTTCGTGAAAGTCTAAAGAAAATTGTGACCTGTAGCGTGTTATCAATGAAAAGCTGATGAGGTCGCTGTGACCTTGACCTTTGTATCACTGACCCCAGTCCCAATAGGGATCGCGTATATGTTGCAGGCAACGTTCTGAGCAAGTCTGATGAAAGTTGAATGAAAATTGTGACATGTAGTGTTATCAAGTACTATTTTAGTCTAGTAAACGCTATCTGAGTTCACTGTGACACTGACCCACTTACCCTAAATAACGATAGGAATAATCTAAAGGTTACATTTAACCTTCTGAGCAAGTTTCATGAAGGTCAAATGAAAATTGTGACCTGTAGAGTGTTATCAAGGAAAACATTACGGACAGACGGAGAAATGACCATGTCTCTGTTGGATGAGAGCTAAAATATCTGGAAAATTGCACAATTTATTTATAGTGACAACACTTGAGGTGCATCCGGCAATATACCTTTTTATCATGCGCTTCTTTAGTATTTCTTAATTAACACTAAACATTGCTTTTTTATACGTCGATGTTACTATGTAAAATGCTTGCATGCCATCCTTTTCGCGAGGGTAAGCCAAATATTTTGCAATAAACCCGGCTTATATATACACGTTAATTTCATCATAATTATAATAATCATTCTTATCAAAACAAATAGCAATATTCTTCACAGTATTGTATTTCAAAGACAGTCGATATAAGATCTTTTACAACAGAAAATACAATAACATATACAAAGATTAAAAACGCAATCTTTGTATAATATATAAAAATGGAAAGACAGACATTTTTATATAGAAATAATCTCAGGTAAAAAGCAATATTAGGATGATACTTGTTTACTTTCTCTGTATGACAACTAATCAGAGAAATTAAACAAACATCACAGCCAACAAAAATTGAAAAAAGAGTTTATTATTTCAAGCAAGACGCTCATAAGGGCCAGAATAGCTCTACTGGTTTATTCTGAATAAGTTTTGTGAAAATATTTAGGAATGTTATCAAAGAAAAGGCAACATAGGTCATTATGAACTTGACCTTGATCCACTGACCTACAAAAACAATCAGTATCATCTACTCAGCAAAGGCAATCATCTTAAGAAGTTTCAATACTGTTGTTGATAATTAGATCTCAAAATATTGACCGGAAATTATTTTCAAATTCGGGTGAGTGTCACCTTGACCTTTGACCCACTGACCCTAAAAACTATAAAGATCACCTACAGGTTGAATGCAACATTCTCAGCAAGTTCCATAAAAGTCCGATAAAAGTTGTGACCTGTAAAATACTATAATGGAAAGTGGAACGGATTTGACCTTGACCTTTGACCCACTGACCACAAAAACAGTACGGGTTGTCTATTCAGTAAGACCAATCATCCTATGAAGTTGCAAGACTGTGGGATATAGATCTCAAGATACTGCGCGGAAATGATTTTCAATGTTTGGGTCACTGTGACATTGACCTTTGACCTACTGACCACAAAAACAATAAGGATCCTCTGCTCAGTAAGACCAACTTTATCCGGTAGAGCTAAATATACACAAGAGATATTGGAGCGGTTAAAAACATTTTAAACTTCCTCCTGAATTTTGATCTTGGTACTTTGTACAAACAACGCAACTAAACTTAATAAAAAAATGAAAAAGTGATCAAACGAAATGTTGATAACATCATGATATGAAAAATCTTATTATGGCATGTTTGACGGGGTCAAAAGTTAAAGCAGCAAATGACACCAAGCTGCAATAACCTCATACCATACCATAATAACAATGTACAACATGTGTGAAGTATACATAAATTTAACAATACCATACATTTTATATATCTATAAATCTATTTTGAAGTCAGTCCCCTAAAGATACTGGCAGACAGGAAAATATAGCGACGGGTGGTAATTTAAATATATGAAGTGCTTTGCGTGAATGATACATGTAATTGTTGCGCTTTTTTACTACTGTGGCGCAGCATTTTTGTGTGTTTTCCTTAAAACATAAAAAAACAATGAATTACGAAGTGGTCCTAAAGACATACAAGATTATACAAACCGTAAAATATCATTCTAAACTGACCAATACAAACCCCTATACTCTAAAAAAACATAACATGATGGTAAATGATATTGCACAACAGGTCCTAAAATATTAGAATTGCTAAAAAAATTGCTGTGAATTTGGAGAAATTCTGTTTGTTTCAAGCGGTTATCTAAACCACATCATGTCAGAGTGGACTTTTCAGCTAAAGCAATATCGAAAATCACCTTTCTGTTCCATATCACATTCTACTGCACAGATGAAAAGCCCATATTTGTACGTATAGACAAACACGTATTTTATGAAAAAAAAAACAGAAATGTGCCTAAAGATATACAAAGGAAACATATATTATCATCGAATTAAGCTCATTGTGATTTTAAAAAATTGGCTAACTCATTCGTGCGAAGTGTGAAGATTTAAGTTGTTACATTTGTAGCTTTTTTGATCGAATTTCTGAAAGACACCCCTATTTAAAGAAATAAACTTGCCAAAACTGGAAGTCAGAAGATCCCATTGTATAAATCTAGGTATAAATGGGTTTCAAAATGAGAACTTACTATGATGCATGAATGTACCTTATTATTGCATGTGCTTTGAGTTTACTTAAGCGATCTATGGTTGATCTTCTAAGCTAACATTGACCACCACTGGTAATCTTGAAACCCCAAGATCAGTTGCTGAATCATGTTGTTATCAAAATTGCAATGGCGCATTTGGAAACATTTTTTGACTTCGAACAAATACATGTAGATATACTCTCAAACTTCTGTCACACTGGGCCCATAACGCCAGAGTACAGTCTACATTCTAGTTTGAAGCTTTTTACAGCAAATTAGACTACATGTATAAAATATATACAGCAGTTCTTTAGAACCTATTTCAGACAAGCTTTCAGGTTTTGAAACAATTCAAAAGTTCACTCTTTACTAAATATTACTGGCCTATTGGCCTACTTCAGTAGATGAAATAGAAGTAATTCGGCATGAGCGTTTTCATTATGGAAACATTGGCTGGACTGTTTGAACAAACTTGTTTTACTTTAAATTTATTCTATCTCAAATTTTTCCCATAGAGCGTAATGCAAACGTCATCGACTGAAGAAGGCCAATAGGCCGAAATATTTAGTAAAGAGTGAACTTTTGAATTGTTTCATAATTATTCTCCCTTCGGAGTTACTTTTTGCGTATAGTGTTTCAGGTTTTGTTTCAGAGGATGACGGACAACTAGACAGCTTAAACACGACTGTATCACACAGGTTCGATCTTCTGCTACGATCTGTCAGCATTCCGCAAGCTGGTAAGTTGTAACACCTTCTTCAATCCTGTTTTGGAACTCAACTTCCTTCTTCACTCCGGTTCATCATCATCGCCATTAGACTGTTTATACTCCCGGTCGACTAAAGAAGCCACAAGTCTAACTGCCAAGACTCCCCACTTCCGGTACTCGATTTGTTTCATTTCTGTCCTTTGTCTCGGGCATGAACGTCAAGTCTGTATAAGCTTGCTTGTTCTTTATGTTTATAGTTTTATACTCGTCTGAACGTGCGGAAATTTGAGGCCAATCGAGTTTTTTTTCTCAATAAAATCATTTTAAATGCAGAATTTGAGATAGAATAAATTTAAAGTAAAACAAGTTTGTTCAAACAGCCCAGCCAATGTTTCCATAATGAAAACTCTCTTACCGAATTAAAATAAGTCTTATCTTATGTCACCTCATCATTATCAGCTGCTGAATCACTTCTAGGCTCCAATGTAATTTCACAACCAACATCTTTTATGAACACGTTCGTTTCACACAGCGTCTAATCGAACCTACTCAACCGCGACAATCCTAAGCTGTGACTTTGAAAAGGTTTTCATTCAAAGTCAATACAGTTCATCGAGAAATGAATTGTAAAACGTATGAAATGGTCGGCAGATTAAAAACGCGTCTGTTATATTTTCATAGTCATTTTGTTGGACTAAACAATGATCTAGAGATTCACCTTCAGAAAATTTAAGTTTTTATCTTGTTTAGGATTTCCGCCGAATTCTGTCTTCCTCTTTATCATCTTGGACTGCATTTCAGATTCATTTAGCGTGTCATAAACCTCTTCTGGTTCTAGTTTTCTCTCGTCAATAATACTATAAATGTTGGTGTTTCCATTTGACAGTTCGCTTTTTGGTTTGTATTTATCTTTGGAGAACGATAAACTAACATCTCCCGGTTTGGTCATCGAGACACTGCCGTTATATATACTTGAAACTTTAGCATTGTTGGAGTCGATTGTTCGGTTCTTGATTTTGGGCATTGACAACTCGAGTTGTTTCCAGAATTTGTCGAGTTTCTTCTCATTTCCGTCCTGTGGCCACTGTATATACGTAACTGAAACAAAATTAAATAGAACTATCACTGAAGGTGATGAATACCCCCCGAACCCTTCACTGACACAGTATTTAAGATTTATGTAATATTTGATGCTTTGATTATTGGACCTGCACAACTTAAGGCTTCTGTGAAGTATAATTAAATTCTGACCAGTTTTGGAGATTAAAAGCGCACAAGATTTTACTTTCTCAAGCCCCTGTGAGTGACCCGAAACATGGACCATGCACAACTAGGCATGGTGCTTATCACTTCCATGAAGTATCATTGAATTCTGACCAGGGATTTTGGAGATTAAGCGTCCACAAGATTTCGAGCCCCTGTAACATTGACCTTTAACCTAGTGACTCGAAACATCAGCCATGCACAACTAAGCATTGCACTTATCACTTCTGTGAAGTATCATTAAATTCTGACCAGGGGTTTTTGGATTTAGCGTCCACAAGATTTTACCATCTCGAGCCCCTGTGACCTTGACCTTTGACCTAGAGACCCAAAACATATACCATGCACAACTAGGCATTGTATTTATCACTTGTGTGAAGTATCATTAAATTGTAACCCGAGGTTTTGGAGATTTAGCGTCCACAAGATTTTACCATCTCGGGCCCCTGTGACCTTGACCTTTGACCTAGCGACCCGAAACATGGACCATGCACAAATAGGCATTGTACTTATCACTTGTGTGAAGTATCATCAAATTCTGACCAGGGGTATTGGAGATTTAGCGTCCACAAGATTTTACTAACCCGAGCCCCTGTGACCTTGACCTTTGACCTAGAGAACCGAAACATTGACCATGCACAACTAGGCACTTATCACTTGTGTGAAGTATCATTAAATTCTGACCAGGGGTATTGGAGATCTAGCGTCCAAAAGATTCCGTCTACAGACGGACGGACAAGCTGAATCTAGTATACCCCCCGTAACACTTTGTGTTCGGGGGGTATAATAATAATTTCAGTTTTTCGCCTACATGTAAACGAAGAACGTGATTCTTTTTATGTGTGCTCTTGGATTATCTAGTTGTAAATCGACCGGGATTTAGTATCTCTAGCACTAGGAGTTAAAATCTGTACATGTAGGAAGAATAACTAACGTGTTACAGTCTCGGTCTCACTGACGTACATGCATGGCGTCAGCAACATTGTTCAGCTTAGGGCATGCGTATTTCATACAGCACATTGTTACAGTTGTATATTTGAACAGCTAAATTTCTTGTAACTTTGAATGTTTTTAATGAATAGTTACATTAATCTTATAGAGAACCATATTGTATGTGCAGGTCATAAAAAGAATTATTAACATACCTGAGTTTAAAATCACTTTCAAGTTCGGGTCTATTGTGTCTTTGCATTCAGTAATATCGTCGAGCAGAATCGGAATAATTCTGTGTTTTCTCTTCAACATTTCTTGTTGCGCAACCTGATATTCAAACTTCGTGAACTCACTGGTGACGTAAGAGGGTGTGATGATCATGATCGTCCGCCTTGAGCCCTGTACCGCCGTGATTATGTTATTTGCAATCGCTAGAAAAGTAACCACATAAAACGATAAAGAGTAAGATTCGTACTCAAATACTCGCAACTGAGTTAAATCAAGGTCTTACAAGATAATATGCTAGATTAAATATATGAATATTACACAATTTATATTCATATCACGAAATCTGAAAATCTCTTCCGCATACATTTCTACCTAGGGATAGGCTACTCAAAAATTATGTTGTCTGGTCAGAAGAAAATAATGTTATCAATGCACGAATATTTGTACTCTCGAATTCGGCTTATTTGAAAATTTCAAATGGTTTTAAAAGTATCTCACGAGATTTGAAACTGAAACTTTCTTTTGTATATTCTTTACTTTCTAACGATATCATTATTACACTTTTCAAAGATCAAAAACGTAACATCAACTGTTTTAAAGATAGGAACATGTGAAAGAGATTTTCGCACACGATATCTTTAAGTTTCAAGTTACACTAACATTGTTCAGCATCAGTTTCCTCTTTCATCAGTAAAGGAAATAAATTGAATAAATGTCTGTTAAATCAAGTATGTCGTACATTTACTTTGAGACTGGTAAACGCCTTGTCGTTATACTAATTAATACCCTTAATGAGTGTCTGTCGGACTCCCAAATGTGAAAATAGTCAAAACATGGGGAAGCCCTTAGATCCTATCTGCCAGTGTAACAAGCGCATTGTTAACTTTTTTTCACATTTGTCGGCAAAAGTTGTTACATGTGGGGGTAGGGACGTTTGCATTACTCTTTTTGAAAAATGTCGACAAATGTTTTGACATACATGAATAGGGGGAAAAGGGAAAAACATGACTTAGGGTTTAACATTTATCGAAAAGTTTAATTACATATTGGGTAAAATTATTTTACAATGTGTTACCAAATTTAGGTTTACAAATGGAATTAAAAGTTATCTTCGTGGAAACAAAGGCAAACGTTTATGAATGCGTCAACACTTAGGTGGTATTTCCCCGAAATGCTCCAATATTGTAAACTAAAAGCAACCCAATCGAATACTTAGTACCTAAGTAAGAAGCTTAGTAGAGTTACATATGACCTAATGGTGGATAACGTGTTCTATTCACGCCATATCAATTTAAGAATGCATGGGTTTCACTAGTCGTTTGTAGATGATTAATTGTGATCCTAGGACCCTTAAATGGAGGACCGTGTTATGCCATAAAGAAAACGCAGTATTACAATATTTTTATTGATAAGGTATTACTCGGATAAAATGCAGAAGCCGAGTCCGTATATTGAACTGTAAGACTTGGTCGTAACTGAAACACTTTTTTAAGAAAATTAACGCTTTCATAAAGAGACCCCCACAATACACTTTACAAGACCTGATAAAACAAGCACATGTATTCAGTAAATTTTAGTATAAAAGTAATTCAAAATAAAAAAATCGCGAACGCATGTTGAGGATTCTGTCTGCCAATGTAATTAGCGCACTTGTTAATTTTGAATAAGCCCGACGCGGGCGCCGCCATATTGAAACAGTGACGTTATGACGTTTGCGATTACACTCTATGGGAAAAATATGAAAAATACGATTAATGACATCAACATCAAATAAAAAGAAAAAACAAACACAAAATCACGGTAAAGATGTCGTTGTTCTTCTTTGAAATAGTGTAAGTGCTAGCAGAATATGTTGTGTAAAACTGGCCTCAGCAGATCGAGGTCTCAAAATTAGGTGGGACAGACTTTAAGTAGAGTGCACAACTTTATGAAATTTAATGTTCCAGTCTTTTCGGGGACATAACTATGCTATTTACAAACCATGCCAGTTATCTTAACTTAGCACAGGTATTTCCGCAATTGCTCATTGTTTACTAAAATCGTTCTTATTTTAAAGTTTTGCCCAAGATCACTTAGAATGTAATAAAGAAAACTAAATTTACATATGACATAATGATGGAAACATGTTCTATTCACTCTAAAACAATATTGACAGATGCCTTTCTTTCGCATTCAAGTCGTTTCTTGAAAGCTACATGTAATTGTGATCCTGGGACTTTAACATGCATCTGACATTCTAACTGTCCTACTGACACGTGCAAAACAATATACATGTACCTAGTAGGATATGTAAGTAATAAAATAAACATGTTTGAACTTTAAAAAAAAACAACAACGTATAAATAGTTCAGAACCTCGCGTTGATAAGACTTGATGCTTATAAATGACGCATGCGCGTTACCTAATACAAAACGGCTTTCATCATGAGACCCTTGTCACTAATTCGTGACACTTTATCCAAAACACGGAAACACAAGAGCACATGTATCTACATATATGTTCATTATAAACTAGTATATCTACTAAGCATGAAGACGTGACTGTTAAATATACATATACATTCAGCAATAGATCACTGTATCACACTCACCGTTTCCCACGCATACTGATCCATCTTTTCTACGAGTTAGTGTATTATTAATAAGCTAAGCCTTTTTAGAAATTAAGAGAGAGTAAACGTGTCTTTTATAGTATATTTTTGTTCATTTGCAAATTTCAGTATAGTGACTTCGGAATATGAAAACGCTTGATAACAAGACAAAGTTTTAGGATATGTTTTTGGATCTGACATATCCGGGTGAGAGAGGGTTTAATAAATATTGCTATTTCTCCACTACAGCTAAACGTCTAGAACATCAAATTACTGCATCGTGTCCTTCTATTTGTATGGAGACAGTTTTGCGCTATATCCTTGAATTACTTATTCCCTTGAAACACCTGAAATGCCGAAAACGACATGAAAAGTGATAGGAAAATAAGGACAATGAAAGTGATAGGAAAATAAGGACAATAAACGCTAGCTACAGTTCAAAAACTTTTTAGAGCTTTCATTGGTCAATGTGACATTTCAACGATTATTACAAGTTAAAAAAAACATGTGCGAATATGTACCTATTTTCAGATGAATTGCCGAATACAAAAACTAAATTATTCTAGCTTTAAAAAAATTCAGACGTTTAAAGCAGAAATGAAAAGCCTTATGCAAATAAATCGGTGTTTTGCCCATTAACATTTAGCAAAAAGTTAATGAATTACTTGCCGAATTACGAGGAATATTCAAATCAATTTTCACGCAACCCAGTAATCAAACAGAAGCCTTCTGTAATCATTCGTTGTTTCAATAAGGAGAAATGCATTAATCAGATAGACATTTTGTATTTTATGGAGTTTACAGGTGTGGACGGCGTGTGCTTTTAAATCAAGAGAGCCATGATGGCCCTATATCGCACATCCGAGTTTCACAGTAGTTTCCAGACTTCAGTCCCAAATTAGGTGCATGTACCGAATTTTGAATTTAACAAACATCAAGGAGAACTTCAGGAAATTAGGTCACTGATTTCTAGGAAGTTTTCTAAACATATGGACATTATACAAATGTAGTTGTCAATTTACCCCAACATTCTTACATATCTTTGCAAAGGATCATAAAAAGAGCATTGCCATGAAATGATTTCAAAGCCCAATGAATGATTTATGAGCCTTATTTTAAGCTTATGTAAGATAAAGCATTTTTCCAATCATAGGTAATAATTCTGGACATATTCCGAAATCCTAAATTCTACATAAAAATAGGTCAAGAAATAAACTTTCAAACACAGTTTTCATTTTCATTTCAACTAAGTAAATTGTGACTCAGCTTTGGTTTAATCCTATCCATTTAAACTTATGTAAACCAAACTCCGATCACTAAAAAGTACAGCTGTAAAGCTAAAATACATAAAAAGTTCCGGCCGTGAAAAGCAGCATGCTATGATAAGCGGATATTTCCTGTAAGCTGAAATTTAGTACCGTCGAACCTGACTCTTGTAAGATATCATTTAGTACCATAAAACCTTTCTACTATGTGGTTTTCACCTTACCTGAACTTCTAGTCTCTATTTATGACAGAAATCAAACATTATTAAAAATGAGGGCCTGTGAAGGACGCTAAAAAATTGTGAGAGGGTAAGATTTTTATTGGCGAAATTACCGTGCATGCCAAACTTATTTTGTACCCTATATGCGAAAAGCTCAGATAATCTCCCATGGGCATTTTTCAGTCAGGTTAACGCCGGATAATTCTCTAAGAAATTGCCGTTTTCCGGGTAACTGCTTCCTAGAGCGCTTGCGCATTTATTATTCGCCTCATTATCCATTTATGCTCATATTTTACAGAATTATTATTCTACGAGGACGTTATGCTTTGTAAGTCACATTATTCAAAGTGAAACACTTCCGTTCTTCGAAACCACAGTCACGACTGAATAGGTTCCATTAAAATTTGAAAAAAATACATGTAATCTCAATATACGCCATGTTTATATTTTACTTTAAATCTGTGATATATACAAAGAGAGAAGTAAGCTGTATCTAGATTTGTCTTTTCATCTGTCGGAATCATCTATCTATTTGATTTACAAGCAAAATAACTGAAATATGCCCGTGTTGATTTTTGTAAGTATGCTTAATTTTTATGACTAAGGCCAAAAATACTCGCCCGAAACAGGTATCGGATCGTTCAGTCAGAATAAATAGGGTTTAAGTACATGTATTAAGTATAAAATATTTTGATAAAAATAAACACGGTTTAGGTATATAGTATCAAGTATTTTGATAAAAATAAACACGGTTTAGGTATTTAGTATGAAATATTTTGATGAAAATAAACAGGGTTTAGGTATTAAGTATCAAATATTTTGATAAAAATAAACACGGTTTAGGTATTTAGTATCAAATATTTTGATTAAAATAAACAGGGTTTAGGTATTAAGTATGAAATATTTTGATCAAAATAAACAGGGTTTAGGTATCAAAATAAAGAGGGCTTAGGTATTAAGTATCAAATCTTTCAATCAAAATAAGGGCATCGGTACTATGGTTAAGATCGAGTGCCATTCTCATAAGAACTTGCAAATATCTACAGCAGAAGATGAAACATCTATGAAATAGGTGAACGTTTCTTCAGATTATTTCAACAAGAGGACCAATATGACATTATATCGCTCGTCTGAGTACTATAGCTCCAAACTAGAACTGTCACAAGAGTGACGAATTATACCCCCACAATACAGCTTTGTCACAGAAGTATGGCAACCATAAGAAAGGAATGGCCACAAGGACATAGAGTTGAGTTATTATACAATAACTTGTGTAAATGAGACCTTGACCTTTGACCTACTGACCCCAAAGTCGAACTTGACCTGTATTTCATGATGTTACAGCTGTGTACCAAAAATTATTTAAATCGGTCAAGTCTTTCATGAGTTATCATCCGGAAACTATTTTACATTACAGTTCAGAGTCACTGTGACCTTGACCTTTGACCTACTGACCCCAAAGTCGAACTTGACCTGTATTTGATGATGTTACAGCTGTGTACCAAAAATTATTTAAATCGGTCAAGCCTTTCATGAGTTATCATCCGGAAACTGTTTTACAGTTCAGAGTCACTGTGACCTTGACCTTTGACCTACTGACCCCAAAGTCGAACTTGACCTGTATTTCATAAAGTTGCACGTGTGTACCAAAAATTATTTAAATCGGTCAAACCTTTCATGAGTTATCATC